>JAPYZC010000295.1:0-40805 GCA_030522665.1 Ichneumoninae sp. A BG-2022a
TCGAATCAATGCCATTTAAAACTGGTTGACGTTTCGGATAAAACGGAAGCATCATCGGACGCGGTATTAAATTGTACATCCGCTAATGCTTTGCTTTTTCCCGATAAGTGTACCGTCTCTGAATCGCATTCATTACAGATTTTGGTTACCGACTGAGTCGTTTCACATGTCCTTAAGAGACGTGACAGCATCTCAAGACGATTACATTTAAAAACCGGTCGGTAAAGTCGAGACACTATCGCTCTTTTTTCCTCGAACAATCACGCCGATCGTGCATTCACCCTTCGCCAAAAACAATATTTACATTTTTTTTCCAAAATTTTGTCCTTTACAGAATGGGAAATCTACGAATTATGGGACCGTTACACATATGACAATAGAATTCTAATCAAACTCATTTATGTTTTTTCCGTCTCACTCTCCGGTACACTGTGTACACATTTTCACCTGTAAGTAATTACCGATACTGGATCTACAAGGATCGAATACTTTGTACGTTTTATTTCCAATAAAACTCGTTTAATCAACAATATTCGCAGTTGGTAGACCTCACTTCACCTCGTGATCAACTCCTGCAGCACTGGCGTGCTGATGGTCATCGGATTTCTGAGGTTTTATGCACCTCCGAAATCTCGAAGTATGGATAAATCTGAAAGGTTACCAGAGACGGATGGCGAAAATCTTCACCGAGCGGTCAGCAACCAGGACATCAAAACGATTGAGAGGCTTCTGAACGAAAAAGTCGACGTAGACAGTGCTGACAATGACGGTAAAACATCGCTTCACATTGCTACCAGGACAAATAGTTCAAATATTGTAGAAATCCTTATAAGCCACGGCGCTTCCATTGACCTACCAACACATACAGACCGGCAATATTCCACGCCCCTGTATGTAGCTGTTGAGAGAGGTCACGAAAAAATTGTCAAAATTCTGCTAAGTAACAATGCTAAAGTTGATTTATATACAAATTGTGGAATGTCTCTGGTTGATATCGCAGTCAGAAGAAGATATGTGGATATTGCTAGAGTTCTCTTGAGTCACGGAGCTCCCGTTGATTTTGAATGTTTTCTGATGCACCAACTGTTCCATGATGTATCAGACCACTGCTACTGCTGTGTTCAGATGCCTGACTGGTCTGGTAACCCAGTGAACTGCTACTGCTGTGTTCCGATGCCCCGCCACGGCTATGATGAACCAACCGATCCAACCAACAACTATGAAACGCGCAGGACTGATATTTCTGTTAGGTGTAACTATCTTTGCGAAAAGTAAACAAATAAATAGATAACTGCCAAGTATGTAGTGCCAAGTACGTGCAATTTTATTTGTTACATACCGTGCCACCGATATCGGGCGATACCGCCTGTTGCTATAACTCGTATGGACAATGATTTTATAAAATAACGATGATACGACAAGATGAGAATTTACCAAGTCCATACGATAATTACGCGAAAAAGTGACATTGACCCAGTGTCAGAACGAAAATGCTGCCGACCGTCAGAAGTAAACAAAGATACCGACCGGTGATCGGTACCCTGAACAGTCTCGCGCACATTTTCAACGAGGACGTGTACAGCAGTATTGTATCCAGATCCTCGCCCGATGTTCCCTGATAAACGAACGGTCGCGTTCGAACCTCGTGCCCGATACTCTGTATCATGGAACAGGCAGTTGTCAAACGCGCTGCCTGAAACGATAAAAGAAAAGTTTATCAATAAAAAAAGTTCCAAATTCCATCGGCGTATCCACTTTTACCTGAATAAACGGTGCTAACGACACCAAAATCCATAGTATCACGTTAACGACATTGACGAACGTTATGGAATTAGTTTTAACGTCTACAGTGTCGTATTTTAGTAGCCAAGCAGTTCCGGCCGCCGCCCACGAAAGATTCACCACGGTATAGATGCACACCGCTGGTCCCAGATCGTCGTTGAAGTACTTCAACAGCTTCTTGAACTCCGATATTTCCTGCGATGAGAAGATTTAAATGTATCGAGAAGGCTCGTTTAACGGCGTATGTTGAATATAAGTCACCTTCATCCACTCTATAGCCGGTAAAGTATGCTGCAGAAGCTTGGCTCTGAGGAATGTCAAGTGGGACATCAGGAGTTGCCCTTGTAGACAGTAGCTCGTGATTATCGTTCCCTGAACCATATCGTGCCACAGTGTGCATATAATCAAGAAGATCTTTGCTGTGAGTTTCACTTGACTCGGGCTGAAAGCAGACAATCCGGCGAATCAGCGATCCACCTACATCGTTCCTCGACACACTCGAGTATAAAAATTACCTGTGTTCCAGCCACTGAAAAAGTATCGTACCTCTCGCCATCATAACATTCACAGTGACAAGAGCCATGGTCATCCAAACGACGCTCATGCCTATGAAGAGCCACAGCACTCTGACCAATCGCTTCTGATTGCCTCTGTTCACTGGATTCGAGGACAAGAGGAACGCCCTTTCCATCAGATTCTGAAGCTGCTCGTTCTCTTTTATGCGAAACAGGTATACCGTGTACAGATATCCGACCAAGTGAAGAATACTCGGTATGACGTAGCTAAAGATCGCATTGCCGTAGCAAATTTGCTCGTAGGCTCGAGCCTTGCTCACATTCAGAGCGACTTCGTGACGATCGACGGGCAACAACTTGTAACAAAATCCTCTGTCCCTTCTGCAAAATAATTCATAATTTTAGATGAAATCGCATCAAGTTACAACGGGTGAGTTTTGCATCGCGACCCTATTAGACGAAACTTTTACGACCCTTTTAGATGAAATTGCATCAAGTTATAACGGGTGTGTTTGGCATCGCGAAAACTTCGCTCGGGGAAGTT
Organism: Ichneumoninae sp. A BG-2022a; assembly: GCA_030522665.1. Lineage (NCBI taxonomy): Eukaryota > Metazoa > Arthropoda > Insecta > Hymenoptera > Ichneumonidae > Ichneumoninae sp. A BG-2022a. The sequence goes on from JAPYZC010000295.1 coordinate 2,842, forward strand.
CACTCAGAGAATAAAATTCTACAATTGAACATTTTTTTTTCTTCCTTGAAGCGGGCATTGACAGAGACTTGCCAAAGACGAAATTTGATATCATGCAGATATCGGACGATACTTTTAGCGCTATTTCGATTATCGGATTGCCCTGATCGTAATTACCTGAAACAAGCCATGTACTGCAACACGTATCCGATGCACATGAAGACGGTGACCTGAAGGGTGTGAAAATTCGCGAGAATGCAGTTTCTCGAAAAGTGCTCCGAATCGTCGGTGCTGGTGGGTCTCAACCCCATAACACCGAGAAGCCTCAGATAGGGTCTGAGTATCTTGTTTTTGCAGTAGTGCAGCACAGCCGATATACTGAGATTCTCGTAGTCCGGCATCTCGGCGATTACTCCGATCTGTAAAAAAAAACCTGGTCATTGTCTCAAAGATCCTTCCCAGCGTCGTGCGTTTCAAGTTTTTTTTTTAACTTTATAATCGAAGGAAAACAGTCGTTTCCTGTCTTACTTCGGTGCTGTGCAACTGCAGATCGGACAGAATAGACGGCGTCGACAATTGTTGACCGCTCCCCTGCCCGCTCGATGGATCCTTGCCGTTCGACGATCCATGAGAATTCGAATTTGTCTGAAACACACAACGAAAACAAATGGCTCTGTTAGTCTATCGTCTCGGCCCTCAGTGTCAAAACAGCGCTTACGTTATTTCGATCGCGTTCGCGGAGTTAAAATATTGTATTGTATTATTGTATTTACTGTGCTCAGACAAAATACGGTGGTAATTGTGCCTTTGGGAACGATGGATTTTTTACTCATTTTTTACACTTTGTATCAGCTCGAGACACTGTCGGGAGTCCACTGGTCGGTGTTGTTTACGTGCGAGATAGTCGCTCGATCGGCTCTCGCGAAGCTAGCACCGCGGACACTGTGCTGTGTTATGATTTTAATAGCTACTCACCGTTCGATGTAAATGCCGATAAGTTTGGTCGTGAATTCACGCAAATTACCAATGTTATTTATCGTACAAGCTGGCGACATACCTGAGACATTCCGTGACGAACGATGCAAAGACAATAATTTCCTGAAACGAATTAAAAGTTTGATCCGACTTTATCAATAGTTCGCCCGAACGGAGTATACACGATGTGCAGCGTTTTTATTATATCGCTTGCCTGTGATGACTCTTCACCTTTGCCGAGAGATAGGGCACTGTGCGCTTTGAATGAAATTAAACTCGCACGGATCAACGGATCCTTCTTTTTTTTCATTTTTTTTTTTCAACTTTTTACGTGTCGTGCGACGAGTGCTCTTATTGGGCACGGGAATGCAGGAAATCGCGCTGGCTCAGTGAAGCAACCCTCGTCTCGTTTCTCAAAATTAAAAATGTTTATTCAGTACTTCTTCTTTCCGATGTTACCGGCTGGTCGTAGCAAACCCTTGTTTTCTTTTCTATGCCTTTTCACCTGATCCCTCCCTCTGCCGGCTGCTTTGCGCTGTAAATTAACCGTTTATCGTTATCCGTCGATCATTTAACGTGTTCCTTTCAAGAGGTCGCTATATTTACCTTGCCCGGAGTGAAGGTCATTTCTCTGTTGCCTCGAGAGCCCGTGACTCTCACGCTGTGGCTCTCCTCGTCTCGCAATCTCTCGCCGAGACTCGACCTGAAATCATCATTGCCGATCTTTAGAATCGTCCTTAACCACGCATTACTCTACGCGAAGATTTATTTATCAACTCACTTGTCTCTCTTTCTCATGTAAGTTTTTCCTCCCTTGAATTCAACGCCCTCCTTGATCTCATAAAATTTCGGTTGTCTTTCCGCTTTCTTGGGATTATTCTCATCGTCCTTCGTCGCTGCTGCAGCGGCTTCCTTCTCCTCCTCCCACTCTTTTCTCTTCTCCTTTCTCTTTACAATCCTGTACTGCTTCTGAACTTCCTTCACCCAAGGCTTATCGTCGTCCGAACTCTCGTTGGCCGAATTTTCGTCCATGCTCGATCCACCGTCGTCTTAACATTTAATCAATCGTTTATATGACATCCCCGCTGCGAATGGATAACAATATCTATATCGACATCGAATGCGAGATACTTACCATTGGCTTTGTCTTCTTCCTCCTCTTCGACCGCAGTTCGTGGACGTTTTTCTTCCTGAGCCACGAGTTCCCGCAGTTTCTTCGCTCTGCTCTTGTCCAGCTGCGAAACGACTGGATTCAGCAGAGAATATTCTTCCGATTCCTTGTCGACCTGGAAGTCCGGATTGCTGAAGAGCGCCTTGAAACGATCGTCGCGAAGAAGCGTAGCTCCTGCAGCCGCGCTGCTCTTCTTCTTCTTGCTCTTCGCGCTCGTATCAGTCTCGTCGTCCATCAGTTTCAGAGCCAACTCTTTGTTTACTTCGGGCAATTTTTCTATCTGTACTCTGTTCGCCGTTCCCTCGTCGAGCTTCTCGCGTATCTTCTTCTTCTTGTAATCCTCGAATGCGAATGGTTTTATCACGTCCCTCGCCTTTCTGTACAATCTAACGTCCATGAAGTAACCGTGCATGTAAGCCCGCAACAGATTCGTGCCCTTAAGATGCGAGAGATCCAATTCGTCGAGTTCCTTCTCGGTGACGAATTTGTAATCGTCGTAAATCGTTTCGAAATTGAGCTCCTCGAGTTCCTCCGTGAGATTGTCGAGAAAACCGCTCCAGCTTGGGGCGGGTCCGAGACTGGGGATGTAGTAAGTCTGCATCTTGGCGTTCTCGTTTGCGAGGAAAAGCATGCCGGTGTTGGGAATCACGCAGAGGTCGTTCAAGTCCGATTCGGCTTCTATGGACGTGTACAGTTTGCCCTGGAAACCAGATCAAGCAAAAGTTTTAAACCGACCAGCGTCAGCGATCTATTAGGTACGATAAAAAAAAATACGTACAGTCTGCTTTTCCCATATCTTGACGATCGAGCTGTCCATGGAATAAACGAGCTCCATTTTATCGTGAAACTCGACGTTTCTTATCGGCAGACCGTACATGTGATCCTTCACCATGAAGGGCTTGTTCGATCGTATGTCGTACAGCAAAACTTGGCCCGTAACAGTTCCCACTCCCAGGGTCAACGCCCCGTGAAATTTCAGAGCGGTGATCGAGGGAACTCCGTCCAATCTGAGGCGCAAGAATACATGTTTGTAAAACACAACGATCTCCAAAAATAATAATCTTTCCGCTTGGTGAATCCGAAACGGTGATGATCTAAATAACTTTTTTTTTCATCTTATTTTTTTTTTACTTACTTACTATCCTGCGTCACGCAGTGGAACCCGCAATCAAGTGTACCGACTTTATTCCGCATTCGCGGATCCCATGCTTCGACTTTTCCCTCCTGAGTCCCCACCGCCAACAAGTGATGGACGGGATTAATGCTGCATTTGTTTATGGCCGAAGAGTCGCTCGTGAACGGTTGTAAAAATTGTCCTCTCTCCAGGTTCAATCGGTAAATCTCGTTGCTGCAATTATTAATTATTAATTAATTATTATTATTAATTTATTATTATTATTATTATTATTATTATTCACAGAACGCAAGTTTAGAACACTATTGTTAAATCAGCTTCTATATAAATGCTCTTCACGTAAAAATGTATAAATCAATTTAATTTTTAAATATATATATTGACTCTGCTTCAATCACAGGAGAACATATTCCATGCATCCACCAGCCTATTGCATAGTGTATTTCCACAGAAACTTGTTGATTAGTTTTTCATGTAGTATTTGACCGACTGTGAACTCAATCCAAAGATTACGAAGCTCACCTGACGCCGACAACGAAAAGGTCGCAGGACGGATAATGGTAGTCCATGTCTCTGCCGAACCTGGGAATTCGCAGTCTGTAGTATTTGCCGTGAGCTGCATGAAATTCTATGTGACGATCGCAGTGCAGGAAAACCAACTAGAAACGACAGTCAGGAAAATATAATATACCAAAGCGAGTGGATGGAAAAGATGTGCATTTTTAACAGCCTAGAGTGCCGACCTTGCTGTAGTCGTCGGACAAAACTTGAAAAGTCACGACTTCCGAATCGAAGCATCTCTCGAATTTCAACGACAAGTTGTTGACGTCGAAGCACTTGACTCTCGGCTTGTAAATTCCAGTCGCCAGTATGTAATGTCCATCCTTGGACACCCTCAGTGACGTGCTCACTCCGGGCATATCGAAATCTTGGATGAGCTCGATTCTTCTTCGTATGTCTGCACAGAGGCCGAACCGTGAGTGAACGAACGACGAGCTTTGCACTTTCGGTCGGTAAAATTTCTCGACTACTCACCGACATTTTTCTTCAGCAGACTCCTGCGTTTTCTCTCCGACAGCCACTGTAAAATCGAAGGGTTAATGTAAGCACCAACCGAGTTTCGAACCTACTCCGAATAACCTCTCGACGATCCTCGCGCAGTCTTACCTCGGGCAGAGATTTACCGGCGCTCAAATTGTAGATCTTCACGTTGTTCGGATTCGAGACCTGCATCTTCGATCAGTCGTTACCAATTTATTCACGATTCGATCTAGCTGTTTATCACAATTGATTCATCCTCGAAACGCGACACGTCTCTCTCGGGACGGAGCATCCAAAATATTACCGACGGTAAAAAGCACGTGGTGGATAATTCTCCCCCCCCCTTCCCCTCCGACCGTCGTATTGTTCTGCTGCGCGCCATCTCACCAAGTTCTTCGTCCGCGAAGAAGCTTCGACCGGCAAGCTTTTTTACCACCGCCAATAACGAAATACTTGTAAAAACAAATACCAATATATAATTATTTGACAGTACGTATTACCGTGGAACACACACTGTCTCTTCCACATTGGAGAAATTTCGTCTGTGGGAGGAGAGGGGGAAGCGTCGAGATCGAAGTCTGTGGGAACGATTGATAATCGCTCGCTTTCACAATTGATTATTCCTCGAAACGCGACACGTCTCTCTCGGGACGGAGCATCCAAAACATTACCGACGGTAAAAAGCACGTGGTAGATAATTACCCTTCCCCCCACTCCGCCGTGCGTCCTATTATTCTGCTGAGCGCCATCTCACCAACTTCTTCGTCCGCGAAGAAGCTTCGACAGCTCGAGCTTTTTTACCACTACCAATAACGAAATACTTGTAAATACAACCTACCAATATAATTGTTTGACAGTACGTATTACCGCGGAGCACGCACTGTCTGTTCCACATTGGAGAAATTTCGTGTGTGGGAGGAGTGCGCGAAGGGTCGGGATCGAAGTCTGTGGGAACGATTGACAATCGGTCTTCAACACTCGCGTGTCCGTTCGTTCCGAAGGTTCTTTCTTTTTTGGTGACTTCGGGACGCGAGAGAGACCATGTCCTCGGATGGCGACAACTCGCAGAGTTCAGCGGGAGGTTTGGTGATGTCGGAGCGTCCCCGCGAGGCGAACAGCAGTTGCAGGGCCGTCGACGAAAACACGAGCGATGTTTGCGGCGAGACCGAGGGACTCCGCATACTCGATCAATTTCGCAAGATATACGAAGCCAGGATGGAGAAGGTCGAGGAGGAAGAAGCCACCGGTACCGCGACGGATTTCATCCCCGTAAGACCCGTTCGACGCGTACCTTTTCTTTTTTTCTCCGCCTAACTTTCGTCGTTTTTGTTTGTCAGATGAAGCTTAAAATAATGAAGGAGTGGATTAAGGATCTGGGCGAACAGAACGTCATGCTCGTCCGCACTGTGGAGGATCTGGAACAGGCGGCTTGCTACAGAGTCAAAATACTGGAGGAGAAACTCAAAGAAACCGCAGGAATCGTGGCGGACAAAATGTCCCGTCTCACCAAGCCGAGCGAAGATGTAGGCAATTTTTTTTTTACCATTTTTTATTCGTTTCCATTTTTTTTTTTAAGAAAGTCGTTGACTTGCGAGTTGAATCAATTTTTATCATACAGGTGGTGAATACCTTGTCGAAACGCATCTACCAGTTGGAGAAGGACGAGGATGTGTTGCAGCAGAAAATCGAATTTCTGCAGAGCGATATAAGGGGTCTGTTGGAGCTCATAAGAAGAGCGCGCTGCGAGAATTGCTGGAGCCTGAATGGAATCAAATTTTTTGAGATACAACCGGACGATATTCCAGCCCCGGCGGAGTAAGACTTCTTGCAGTGTGTCTTGTTGTGCGACTTTACTACAGATCGTCTAATTTTTGTTTCATCTTCGTTGTTTCAGCTGTTGCTGCACAGAGGTAAATCCATGCTCGAGCAACGATAAGAAATTGCGATTGATCTTAGAGCTAGACGGCCTGGCCCAGGAACCGTCCGTTCGTACGTCCAGCAGGCATATCTGCAGCTGTGTCGAGTGTCCCACGATTTCCGACCATTCTCGCGACACGGACGAACGCCTGGCCTCCCTGACCTATTGACAAAACTTCTCTCACGATAGTTTTTCCCGCTTCCTCGCGCGCTTCCCACACGAAATCACATGTTCAATTCCTGCTATATAGATAGTCTCGCCCAATAAACTCTTGTAAGATCCAATCCACTCCACACCGATCATTGAAATAGAATCTTCTTATCTCTTCTAGGACGTCGGCGACTCGGAGAGCGTCGAGAACTTGAAACGTCGTCTCGAAGTTCTTGCCGAAAATGAGAAGAAATCGCGGAAGTAAGGAAAACTCTCTATACATTCTCTGTAGAGCAATCGATAAAGGAATCACTGACGCTCTTTCGTTGCAGATATCAAGCCGAATTGCAGGAAAGAGTAGCCGATCTCGACAACAAACTGACCGCCAGAGAGGAGACGATAAAGAAGTATATATCGATGCTCCAGTCGCTCAGGGATAATTTGAAGAAAAATCCCGCTTGGATGAATCAGTCGAGCGTTCAGGGTTCGAGGCCGGCGAACAACGATTTCGAGTCTGACGTGAGTTGTCTCCATCAGTTTGTCGTATCGCCTCGGGTCGAACGAACAAATTATTTTTCACTCGCTCGCCGAAGCCTCGTAGACGCGAGTCGAGGACGAACGTAACTTTTTGATCGTTGTGGAAATTGTTTCTCAACGACCCCCGATTGATATACGCGTACGAATCGCGCGTTCAATCGCGGATCTCGTTGATTCTCGTGCGCAGATCGCCTCAATCGTGGATATCGTGGAAAGTGCAATCGCGACAAGAACTGCGAAAGAAGAATATCATCCGGAGAAGCAACGCAGCCCGAACGCGAGGCCGGAGGCTAATCCGGAAGCCAACGAGGTGAAAGAGTTGCGTGCCAAACTCGAGGATAAGTCGTTGGAAATAGAGAGACTTTCGCGTCGTCTGAGCTGCGTAGAAAAAGTTGGTCGCTCGTAGTTGGTTATAAGCTGGATCGGTAGCTGGCCAGTCGCGCCGATCGATATCAGATCTCATCCGTAAACCGTGTTACCATTCTTGCAGGAATCCCTGGAGACTCGAGAAACTCTGACTAACGAAGTAGCGGAGAAGCACGATGAGGGCATGTCGTTACGTGCCGAAGTGGCCGCGCTGGAGGAGCAGTGTCGTCGAGCGAACATGCTGATGCAATTCAAGGAAGATATTATCAAGGGCATGAGGAGGGAGCTCAAGCAACGCTCGAGTACCAAGGTAAGCACGGATTCTCTCGCCGTTCGCAACACTCCCTCCTATCCATTTTTCCTTCGCAGCCTCTCGTCCCCGCCGGTGACAATGTCGAAAAGCCAGAACTCTCTGTCGTCGTATCTCCGAGAAATAATAAAAAATCTCGATGGAACGTGTACCGCAAAGTCGGCCACGTGCCGTGTTCCCCGCTAGCCTCGCCGAGAAATCAAGATCTCAGGCTCGTTCTCGAGCGCTACATGCGAGAAAACGCGGCCCTCGAAATCCGAGCTTTGGATCTCGTGGACGCGAGAAAAACAAAATCTATCGGCGGTCGTGGCAAAAAGATTCGCGAGGCTGACAGAGAGATATTGAAGCATACGAATAAAGTTTCACCGCGGAAACAGACTCGCGTGAGAAAGGAACGCAGCAAGAACACGATAACTCGACCCTACACGTGCTCCTCGCCTCGCAAGGATTACTTCCATATAGAGCCGGCTTGAAAACCTTAGAATTACTATAATTTTATTCGTAGCTTATTTTGTCAATCGATTATCTTATCGCTAGCTTTTTATAGTAAACTTGTACCGCGAATAATAAAATCATTATTGAAATATTCCGAGCTTCGTTTTCGATATTTTACGTATAGATTACAGTTAGTCAGAGACCTGAGCGTGTACTTACTGTGTATGTATTTTTTCTTAAATTCCAGGGTCCAGGATCTTCGGGACGCAGAGTTCGCATCGACCCGGACGTCGTTTGTTGCGATCAAACCGACGATTGGTCGTCGCAAGTACCAGCCGATCGGAATGGGGTAACGAGAGGAAATACATAATAGAAGCGAAGAGAGCATCGAAGTATCATTAATGATTAACATTGCTCGTCGTGTTTGTCGCAGTCGAATCTCGTCTCCGACCTCAACAATGCGAAACTATCGTGGAAACGGGAAAACGAGGGTCTTCTTAATTTGCGAACTCAGCTCGAAGAGGTTCTCGAAGAGCTGCACTCCAAGGAACGCGAGGTTCTTATTATCTTCTTTTCACATCTTGTTTTTATTTTTAGTTTATTATTATTACTATTTTATTTTATTTTTTTTCTCGTCACTCTGAAATGAAACATTATCTCGTCGTTGTCGATGTATCGCAGGATTACGAACGGGACATCGCGAGTGCTCACGTCAAGCTCAACGACATCGGAACGCTCTTGGACAATTACAAAAGCGAAGTGATCGATCGCGTAAGTTTTTCTTCGATATTTTATAAATAGTTTTTTCCTTGCTACACTCATTTTTTCCACGTCTTCGGTCAACGTTTTGCAGTATACCGTAATAGCGCCGACGAGCTGTGACGCAAGCAAGATAACGTACAGGTTGCCCCGTCGTTACTGACAGTGTTTAATTATCGTTATTACAAAAAAACACACGCATATGCTTCGACAGTGAAAAACAGGAGCCTCTCGGGCACACGCAAACGCTCCAAGTTGTAACCGTATTGATATGCGGAATAAAATTGTATTTTCCGATAACAATCGTCTACACCAGTTTGTCACGAAAAAAGCGATCTTGCGTCATTCGTTTCATACAACCGAGAACGAGTACGATACACGGATGCGCGAACTACAATTTATCTGATTATAGACCGAAACGAGACGAGGGGTGAAACAGAATGATAACGAAATCACGATACACAAACTGGAGAAGACTATAGCCAATCTATCGAAAGTTTGTATGGAAAACAGCAACGGACTTGTACTTCTCGAAAGAGCACTGGAGGTTCGTTCATTCGTGCAGCTATCGGCACTTTTATAAAGCAAATTTATGACAAAGCTATTTTTATTGGTTTATTTATTTATATTTTTTTTTTCAGAGGAGTGAAAAGGACGACAGAGCAACGCATCACGAAGCGCGAGTCACCCAAGAGTTCAACGAGCGATGGGTGAGTAGCAATTGTCTGGGCTCTTCCCTGCAATTTACATTAACGACTGTGATGCAATGACGAACGATGCTTTCCGCAGAAATGGGACGTGTACGACAGTCAATTCAACGCCATGGCGGAGTTTCGCGTCTGCACCGTCGAAGCTCAAGCGGCTACGGAAAATTTGAGGGAGGAGATGGAAATCGTCGTGAGCAATTTGCAGGCTCGTCATCAACGGGTGAGTCGATGATCCGTGAATTAAATATTTCGTACGTTCTCGCTCGCCACTCAATGTGTGATTCCCGCAGTACCTCGACCTGGCGAACTCCGTCAAACAAATGCGGAGCCTACTGACGAGGACGAAGGAGAATGTATCGACGGCGGTGTGGCGTCTCGAAAAGCAGGTGAGCTTTCTACTCGCCCGATCCACACTCCAACGCCGTATACGTATCGAAATTATACATTGCTGGCCTTTCCGTTCAGGAGGAAGAGAGAATTTCTCACAACGAGAAAGTCGCGTCCGGTGAGGTGATGCTGAAAGATATCAAGAACGAGATAAACAAGGCTCGCTCGGAGTGGCCTCGAGATGTCGTCGACTTTGCCGGTTCGTACAAAATTCCTGGTCCAGCGGAGACGCAGAGTTCCAGGGACGTGGTCGACAAAGTGGTCGAGGTGGTGGAGCAGGTCGTGTGCCATCTACGCCTGCTTCGGTCGCAGGTAAATAGTACTCTGCTTTACTAGTCCGGAAAAGCGGTCTTTTGACGAAGGTTGGGAAGTTGGCTGCACGGACTGAAAGCGAGTATTGCTCACTTCCCAAACGTTGTCGGGAGACCGCTTTTTCGTACAAGTATCGCTTACTAAAAGCTTGGAAAAAAGTAATTACTGTGATCTGCGCATGCGCGGTATTTTTCTCGCACGCCTTGCTAAGAAGCGACACTTTCGGCACGCGTTAGAGGCAAGAAAAGTGGGGCTTTTTGTGCACGTATTACAAAAGTACATTAATTTAAAATACAATTTTTAAATTGTCTCTGTTGGATTACTTATGACCGCCAAAATGTTAGTCGTATACTGTCCATGTCCGAAAGTTGACTTTGGGAGACGGGATAGCTTACGGGTAGCATTTTAGCGGTCATAAGCAAACTAACGGACAACTTTTTCGCAACATTCTGAAAAATTGCCACTTGGGGAAGGGCGAAGGTAAAGGACCATAAATGAATTGAACAATTTGTAACGGCAGGATCAATGCGGAGCGTCGTTACTGGGTGAACTGAGGGATCAATTGTGCAACACGGAACGCGGCTTGGAAGACTTGCAAATGGAAACGGACAAGGTGGTAAGTGTTGCGCAAAGTTGCCCGCGAAAATTAGCTCCGGTAACCGAGTAAACTTTCGCTGAGCACGGTGTTTATTCGTGCCCAACAGTTATCGGATAACGAAACGGCGCAGAAGGTCTTCAATGAGAAAACACTGAGACTGGACAAGTTCGAGAGGGAATTGGATTACGCGCACACGAAAATGCAAGACGTATTGGAGGCTATAGTGCAATCCAAGCAGCGAATGGTTTGTTGACCTATATTCGCACGGCGAAAATATTTCCGCGAATGCTATTTTAGAACTTTATAATTTCGCCTCAACAGATCGACGGTGGAGTTTGCAATCTCTGTTCGTGTACGTCGAGCGACGCCACTATGGCTGGATCGGAGACGACGTCCAGACACGAGGAAAATAACAAATCCGACTCACCGGACGTTGAACAGCTGAGGAATGCGCTGCGATCTAAGGATAAATTGGTGAGCGACACGACTTCACTAGCAAGTTTATTTAACAACGCATTTTGTAAATGGTTTCTTCGATTTTAAAGCTCGAGGACAAAGACGAAATTATCAGGATTCAAAAGGACTCTATAACTATGACGCACGTCGAATTGAAGGATCTGCACCAGAAGATGCAAGCAAAGGTATGGACGAGCCTCGCTTTTCGACCCCTGCATTTATCGTACATGGGCGCGCAAATTTACGAGATTCATTCCATTCGACCTTTTATTTCCATTTCGGCATCGTGGATCCCGAAGCCTCTTTTTGTAACGCAATGGCATTTTTTGCTCAGGTCACGCGACAGTTTTTTGTAAAAGTAGAACAAGCCTTTTCGACCCTTGCATTTATCGTACATCGGCGTGCGATTTCACGACATTCATCCCACTCGTCCTCTTTTAATTTCGGCATCGTCGATCCCGAAGCTCTCTTTCGTAACGCAATCGCATTTTTGCTCGGGTTACGCGACAGTTTTGTTGCAAAAGTAGAACAGGCCTATCCAAGATAAGAATGCAAGATAAGAATCCCTCAAGATACGAATCGTAATTAATGTGGCCAAGGTAAGTGGTGCATTTTCGCGTTCCCCGCCAATATCAAGAACCTCATCGCGCTGCGATACGCCGGATTGCTTTCGTGTTGATTCAACGACGATTTTATATTTCAGATCGATGCACAAAACCTCGCGATCGGTCAGCACGTCGAGGAGAAGCGACTTTTACTGGAGCAGGTACGTTTCGGTAATCGATACCTCGCTGCCGAATAAAATGCTAAAAGAGACACCGTTGTTCTTCAGAGCAAACTGCAGAACCAAACGATCGGACACCTGCGGGAAGCCGTTGTCGAAGCCAAGAGATGCATGTCCACTCAGCAACATCCCCAACAAAAACCCGCGATCGACATGGCCGTGAGTGAGGTGTGGAGTCCGATAACACCCTCTATATTCAATAGCGGGGACGTGCATGACGTTTAAAGTGACTTACTAACCAGACTTCAATCGTTGCTGTGCTCCCGTGAAACCGAGTTGCCGCAAACTTTTAACTTTTACAAGACTGCGAATACTTGCTGTACGCCGATCCATGTACATTTTAAGATACACAAACACACACACACACACATATATATATTTTAATTGTAAATATACTCAGAGATCAGGTATAATTGCGAGAGAGAGCGTTCGCTGTGCATCCAACTCCCACTTCCATTAATATTATTGTCTAGGCGTAAGCGATTTTTTACTCGCGACTGAGAGTTTAGTCGTCGGAGAATTAGCACGCAATGTCCCTTTGGATTTTGAGCATGGTACGTACTTGCGAGGGTTTGATCGAACTTTGGATGTCGGAGAGCGAAACTTAAAATCTTTGCCCTCTTGCAGTGTTGCGACAGAGCCGAAACTGTTCGGACGTTGTCTCTGTATCTCAGGGAGACTCAGGCTCAGTACAACGATTGTTTTTCAGAGGTAGGCATTCCAGTGATATTCCAATGATAATAATAATAATACTAAGATCGGACGTCCGACTCTTAACCGCGTAACTTTTCTAATCGAAAGGCAGCGGAACAGGGAACACTGCTGGAACTCCAACGCGACGCTGTACAGAATTTGCAGAGAACGATCATTCGCAAAGATCTCGTTTATTACTCGTTATTGATTAAAGCTCAGGTACGACTGCGAGTGTTTAGAGATGCATGGACTACTGTAAAGAGTTTATTAAATTTTCATTGCGAACTAAAGCCGTGTTGTTTTATTCTCCGCGGAGATTATCGACGATGCTAAATAGATCTATCAGTAATATTAATATGTTCTTCGCAGGAGCTGTTTCGCGGTCGTATACAGGACGTGCGGGTCGTCAAGTCGAAGGTATTGTGAAAGAGGAAGCTAATACCCTTATCGGGTAAATTGAGTCCTAAGACACTTTGCTGAAATATAATTATTTTTTTTTTTTTTTGCAGGTCGATGGTCTAGTGAAGTCGAAGAGATACCTGGAGGACAAGTACCGAAGAGTGAAGCGGCTCTGGCGAGACGCCGACAGAGAGTTGCGGAAGATAAAGTAAAATAATTCATTTCTCCAATTACAAAAAAATCCGAAAAAGAAGGTCGATATATAATGGATTGATGGCTTCGCAGGTGCGCGTCTCTCTGTGAGGGAACTTCCCGGAAGCAAGAATCGCAATGCAAGGACTGCTCGACGTGGACCGACGCTGTGGAATTCGGCGACTCCAGGGACACGCAGCTTCAAGTTAATTTCTTGCTGAGGGAGAACGAGGACTTGAAGAAACAGCTGCTGAATCGTCGATTGGAGTTCGAGCTGTTCGACCGGGAGGTGAAGAGTCAGCTTAGGGACGAAGTTCGGACGAGCGAAGAAACGTGCAGGCTCCAAGACACGGAAAACTCTCTGGCCTCGGAGAAACGCCAGCTGGAATCTGTACTGAGGGAACATCTCGCGTACGCTCGAATTCTCATCGCTGAATTGCAAGCGGCCAGAGAAAGAGAAGCTACGAGAAGGGACTCGACACTCTCTCCCCAAGCTGTACGTCCACGATCACGATTCTATTTAACCGTCGTCCGAGTTGCATGTTAATTAATAAACGGCCCGTACAGAATATCGATGGCCCGACGACCATCAAGGACGAACTTCGCAGAAGAAACGTCGAGTTGGATAAACTGATGGACGAGGCGCGCGATAAGCAACAGGAACTCGGAATGCTTCAAGATATGAGAAAAGAGTTCGAGGTATCAATAATTTACGGCTCGGCTATACTAATCGATACATTAAAAAGACCCGTGCGTTGGCTCAATGGTTGGCGCCCGAACCTCTAAACCAGAGCACCGGCAAATCGAGGGGTCGATTCCCCGTGCCGTTGTTTCGTCGAGAAATAAATATATGGACGGCACATCGCTCCAGACGTAGACGGTAAAAAAAAATCGTATGAAATTTAATGTTACTGGCAGTGGAAGTTTTCATGCATAAACTGGAATATTAAATTCCATTTACAATTTTGATGAAAAATTAACGTGCAGTATATTAGTACCTTTCGGAATACTTTACTTTTAATAATTTACTTCAGTTTTATTGTAAGAGTACTGTAAGAGTACTGTAAGATTAAAATATTCCAATATTTTACTTTAATATCATTACATTTTATTAATTTTTCATGACAATTGTACAGTAAATTTAATGTACCAGACTGAAAGTATTTATGCAAAAACTGGTACATTAAATTTGATGTACAATGGTGATGAAAAATTAATATACTTTTTCATTGAGATTAAAGTAAATTATAAAAAATTAAGAACTTTCAATGTTTTTAATACACTGAACATTTTTTTCATCGCAATCGTACTTGAAACTTGATATACCAATTATTGCATAAAAACTTCCAGTCCAGTGCATTGCATTTCATACGAATTTTTTTTTACAGTGTACAGATAAATTAAAAAAATGTATTCATGATGTCTAATTTGTTTGTCCATCGGCAGAGAACCGAAGATCTGGAGAGGATGAACGAGTGCTTGAAGAGGGAGTTAACGACTTTACGGCAGGCCGCTGAGAACGGTGGATGTTGCTGTGCGAGGGCCAAGGAACGAGACGGCCGAGACTCGCTGAGCGACGAGGTCGGTCAAGGGATTAGCTGCCTTTGCCTCGCTAAGGAAAAATATAAGACGCGTATGATAACTGTAATTTCCGATCACGCAGACTCTCGCCGCCCACGATCGACTCGCCAATTGCAACGGGGCCGAGCATCCGAGCGAGAGGGAGGTCGAGATGATAAGCAAACTGAAAGTCCAACTATCGTCGACGAGAGAATTGACCGAGGAGTGCCTCGGCGAACTCCGAGCCTCGAAGGAAATGCTGTGCTTCCTGCGGGAGCGAATTTGCTCGCTGAAGAGATTGCTGAAGGAGAAATCGGACGAGATGGCCGCGCTGCAAGCCGATCATCAAATGATTAAGGTCTCGGCTGATTTTTCACATCAAGAATATTTCGTAACTAGACGCCCGCTGCGAGCATTAATTTTTTTTCGCACCTCAAGGATAGGGGACAGCGGGGCAAGATGGGACAGTGGGGCAAAACGGGACAGTGAGGGCAAAACTCAATGGTCCAATAATTTTTGATGCCCCATTTTGTCCCAACGATACATCTGGTTTTTCAACCCCGTTTTACCCCACGGGCCATCGCCACCATCCAAAAGTTATTGGAAAATTGCGTTTTGTCTCATTAGCCCGTTTTGCTCCGCTGTGCCATTTTGCCCCGCTCTCCCCTATTTCTCAGCTCTACGCCCACTTCGAGCATAATCAATAATTTTTTGTTTCCCACTATCCAGAACGACTATTACATCCTCAAAACGGAAAACGGTATATTCGAGGAGAAAGCTCGTGCGGAGATACGTGAATTTCGCGAGAAGGTCAGTGATAGCAATTTTTTCTTCCTCAGAGAAAGCTTTGTTTGGTGAAAAAAAAAATGTTCGAGATTTTTATTAAAAGGTCTACAGAACGTTTTTTTTTTTTATGGCGAAGCTATAATTCCATAAGGTGCCTGACCGATGTTACCTCAATATATTTTTAGTTGAAAGCTCTTCAGTCGGAATTGCGTCTCGTCGACGACAATTACCAGAGAGTGAGTCGGGACTTCGACAAGAGCCAAGCTCTGCTGATCGAGGCGGCGAGGCGCGAGGTGAGCCTGCAGCACGCGATCACGGCAACGGTGAGGGCGACGCTTCGATCGATAACAACGAGGGTGTAGTGCAACCGTGGTTACGTGCATGATATTTTTTCTCACCCCTCCCAGGAGCGAATATTCTACGCGAAGCTGGCGAGCGCCGAGAAGGAAGGAAAACGCCTGAGCGCCCTGGTGGACATGCTGAGATCGGACTTGGAGGAGGCGCGAGAAGAATTGTCCTCGATGGAAGTCGACTGCACCGAGAAGTGCAGAGACGCGTACGGCCGGGTGGAAGCGTCGGAGGAGAGAGTCGCGTCGCTGGAGGAGGGAAAGCGACACTTGACGCGGCAACTGCAGGAGTGCAGGCTCGAAAATTGCAGGCTCGTCGAGGAGAACGATCGATTGAGGGACAGCGGCTGTAGATGCGTGAAGAAGGTAGTCGACGATCGATCGATGAAATTGCGATTGTTAAACATGGTGGCCGCGGTCAGGGAAAACCGGGAAAACCGGGAAAAGTCAGGGAAACAAAAAATTGGTCGGGATATCAGGGAAAAGTCAGGCCATTTCAAAATTGGTCAGGCAAAAAGTAAATTGTTGCCAAACCTTCCAGAAATAAATAAAAAGTACTTAAAAGGAAGCCTTAAAAAAATTGCGATCACTTTGAAAAAAAGAATGAAACATTATACAACAATTAGGCACTTTCATTTGGATCATTAATTTTTTTTAAATAGACGTCTTTAGAAGTTTGTTCAGGGAACATTTTTAATTGGTCAGTGAAAAGTCAGGGAATTTTTTTCCGGGGTAAAAACGGCCAGCATGTTGAAGGTTTCTTTTGCTTCGCAGCTCGAGGAGACGCACAACGCCCTGCTCGAGCTCAAGAGCGAGTGCAGAACGAAGAGCGAGACCCTGGACTGCGTCTCGGCCGAGCTCAATCACGTCGCGGCCAGCAGATCGGAGCTCTGCGACGAGTCGCAGAGAGTCGTCGCCTGCATACGTTCGTGGGTCGACGAGCAGAGGAGGCTCGTCGAGACTCTGTCGAAGAGGCTCAAGGACGAGAAGAACCGTATCGCCAAATTCGCCTTTGAAAAGAGGTGAGTTAAGCGACGAGGGCCCTCGACGCGTCGCATGCGATTAACGAATCAGAGTCAGGCTGGACGGTAATTTACAGAGCGCTTCTGGCGACGGTGAGGGAATTGACCCTGCACAATGGGAGCGAGTCACGATCGGCGAGAAGAAAGAGAGCCGCGTTCGCTGGACGGAGTCCCACTCGTCGCTCATCTAGGACGAGCTCTCAAACTTCACCCCTGTGCTGTTCGTCGCATCGCGACACGCCGAGTCGAACTCGACAATCATCCGGAGACTCCGGCTCGGCTGCGTACAACCGAGCGCTCAAGGTCTGTGCAAATACGAGACGTTTATCTATGTCTATCGTAAAGACGATTTTTTTTTTACGACAATGAGTATAAGCGCTCTCGGATTGATAATAAAATTGCGTTATCTTGTAACACGCAGCGTCGCTGTGTTTGCCTGGCGCGCACCTCGAGGAGAACTCTGCTGCGCGGTAATTCCTGGTGGTTTCCGAAACTGGAACACGTGAGCAGAGAACTGTGCGGCAAGAGCCGTCGGCACGTGGAGAGGACGACCGACGGCTGGGAGAGCGAGACGAGCATGGACGAGACTCGCGACTTTGGATATCAATCCTCGGCGAGCAAATGAACTACCCGACGTTCACGATGAGACGTGGCAATTTTTTTACTTTGTGTATACTCCGTACCGTACACCGCGATCCACCGTAGCCATCGAGTTACTTAGAGATTATTATAATTATTAGTATGTTTTTTTTATACGATTTATCTGGAATATAAAGTAAAATACTTGGACACCCAGTTTATTGATTGGATCGCGCTTCGTCCAAGGTGTCCCGCACGATGCAGCGATAGTTCGGCAGGGAGACGAAGCGCACGAGGGGCAGATGAGTCATCAGGATCGCGGAGAAGAATTCGAGGGACAATGCGCATTCCTCGGGCGTTAATATCTCGAGGCTTTTGGGCGGGTCCTGGCGAAACGATTATGTCAGACGGCAATGAGAATTTTTATGGAAATGCGACGAACCTCCACAGCGTGAAGTAGAACGGTAGCGTAAAAGAATCCGTAAGTTTCTTCAGCGGTGCGCCGATGATTGGAGAGAAAGTACGAGTAAGTTAGATGAAATATTCCCAGTAAAGCCGAGGTGCATTCTTCGGTGAATCGATTGTCCCTTTGTGATAAGAAAAAAGGGCTCGGTAACTGTTTGTCAATTTGTCTACGTTTGTCAATTTATGTGCTTTTATCAATTTATGTTTGTTAATTAATTGATGTACGTTAATGAATCGATGTAGGTTAACGAATTTATATACGTTAATGAATTTATATACGTTAATGAATTTTTATACGTTAATGAATTTATATACGTTAATGAATTTATATACGTTAATGAATCTATGTACTTTCATCAATTTATGCACGTTAATCGATTTATGTACGTTTATCAATTTAAGTACGAAAGGCTCTCTCTGTACCTAGCGAATTTGATTATCGACAGCGCCAATTCGACGAAGATTTCTCTTCCGCCGGCCGGTGTGCCTTCGTCGATCAGTTTTATTTCTGCGGGCAAAGATTTAGTCGATCTGTACGCGGCGTACGATTGGAGCGAGTCCACTCACCGAGGAGAAGCTTCGTCGCACCCTCGTCCTCGAGATTGGCTTTCATGCAGGCCATGTTTTCAGGCGTGAAAAATTGCCAAACGCATAACCGGGGCGTCGGAGGAGAATCGTTTCTGACGTGTGCCGGATTGGCTGGAAAGTGCCAAGGTCCGCAGAGATCGTCGTAATTCACTGAGTAACCGATGTCGGGCTCGGACGCGGATCTGAGCCGATCGCATATCGGCAGAATCGCGCCGGTTTTCGCGCAATCGGTGTCGGACGCGAACGAGTGCACGATATTCTCGACAGAAGTTTTA
Organism: Ichneumoninae sp. A BG-2022a; assembly: GCA_030522665.1. NCBI lineage: Eukaryota > Metazoa > Arthropoda > Insecta > Hymenoptera > Ichneumonidae > Ichneumoninae sp. A BG-2022a. The sequence continues at coordinate 21,768 of JAPYZC010000295.1, forward strand.
GAGGAACGGCGTTTCATAGCGTCGAAAAAAAATTGTTGAGTGCGTTTTTGAATGCAGTTCCGCTCTGTCCGGCTAAATCCAGAAATATTCGAGATGTATCTTACAAATATACGCGGCTGAAATTGGCGTTGTTATATTCCAGCCACAGTTCAGGGTTTAGTTTTTAGACGAATCTGCCTCGATAAGCGTTCTTTTGTTATCAAAACGGATGAAATGTATCCCGCGAAAAGAATCGGATGTCCCGTTTTGGCAATTTAAAAAACCCTTTAGCAGTCGACAGTCAAATAAAAGAACGGATAGCCGTGCAGACCTGCATTCAAGAATGCACCCAAATTGTCTTCAGTGAAGTTAACCAAGAGTCTATCGATAAAAGCGTTTTTTTTTTGGGAATCACTAACGATAATTCGTTACTTGTTAAATCGTTTCAAGCTTCATTCCTCATTTTTTTTTACGTTTATAATAGTTTATATAATTTATAATGAGTAATCAATAAAATTAATATACAATATGCTTTAGAGTTATAATTGTTATTACACGATACAATCTGACGAAGAAAATATATAATAATTATAGCAGCAGGAATGGCCCCTACTATCTTACAAGATTTTTTGCGTGCCAAAAGTTCATCATTACTATATTATACCGTACACGTAAATGTATTATTATTATTACTCCTCAAATAAATCATATTCGGATTTTATGATTCATCGTATATAATGTATTTATATATATTCAATATTTATAACGAACACCGCCCATTACTACTAGAATAACAAACGGGGACTCACCGCCTTCTCCAACAGACTCGATACTCAAAATAGATGATATCGTCGGATGCATTGTGACACATACTGATTTTCCCAGATACCTCGAGCGATCGTGATCGAGACCGATCACACTCGTCGCCGTCGTCGTTTTTTCATCCTCGTCGCTCTCCCTCTCTATTGCCGCCGCTGCAAACGCCGCTGCCGCCGCCTTCCCATGATCTTTGTTGCTGTTTGATTCTCTGTTTTTCCTCTCTCTATTCTCAATCTCGTCCATTTCACTTCACTTACTTCTGTCCTCACGCCCTCTTACCCTATGGTATCTTTTTGTTATTTTTTTATTTGTTTGTTTTTTTTTGTTGTTTTTTTTGTTTTGTTTTTAACCGACGCATATTCCATACGAATGTATCGACACGTTGCATTTGTCTCCTTCGGCAAATACGTAGTACACATACATCTGGAGAAGAAGGTATGAAAAGAGTGAGCGATCAGCGATCGTACGGATTTAAAGCCCGAATCGCGAATAATTCACCCGGTGACCCGGTATTAATTCGTTACAGAATATGTGTAGATACCAATATAAGACGCGTGACACGTACGAATTTTGGCCAATCACTTGCAGCAGTTGCCCGCCGCAGTCTTTTGCCCTTCCGTTTCAACTAGCCGACGTCCTTGACCGCTCGTACTAGCGTTTCCTGTTTGCTCGTTCTTTGGGAGTTTTTTAGCTGAAAAAATATACAAGAGAACATTTTCATACGGTTCGTTAAAGTTTGTCGACGCGCCGCGGCTGCGTATTGAAAAATCTACCGAAGGGCAACCGGAGACCGTGATAAGAATCCGTAATGAGATAGTAGGTGGGAGCGTTTCCAGATGTTTTTCTCTTTACTCGTGTTACTGTTCCCGATCGCGGAGCGCAGCAAATTCGTACATTCGAATGTGAATTATTTTTTTCTTTCACCTCGTATTAAACGCGAACGATCGCGACCAATCGCGGCGCGACGCGCCGCGATTATATAATAAGATAACTCGCAAGGGGTTATCGGCAATTTTCTGGCATCAGTCCGGACGGACAAACACGGCCCGTGCATAACTGAGCGAAGTGTGAAAGAAAATAATAAATGAATAAAAATAATTCATTTACCGATAGCTAGAAATATGTCGTTAACGTTCATGGCCGTCTTTGCAGAAGTCTCCATGAATAGAAGACCGTTAGCGTCCGCGTAACTTTGAGCCTCCTCAAAGTCGACCACCCGTTTATTCGCGAGATCGGCCTTGTTGCCCGCGAGCGCTATCACTATGCTTGGACTGGCCTGCCGTTGGAGCTCCTTCACCCACGTTGTCGCGCGTACAAATGTGTCCTGTGTTGTTCAAATATTTTCGTTAGCAACGGACGAGTCTCCGCACGAATTAAAAGATGCGTTTCACCAACCTGATTTTGTATATCGTAAACAACGATCGCAGCTTGGGCACCGCGGTAGTACATCGGTGCGAGACTGTGGTAACGTTCCTGCCCTGCCGTGTCCCAAATCTCGAATTTCACAGTCGTGTCGTCCAGACAAACAGTCTGTGTTAAAAATGCAGCTGTTCGTGGAAAAGTATACGATAAAAATTAGATATTTTTGTTTTTTTTTAAAGCGCTGTTCAAAGTTCAGTAATTATTATTGTTAATATTAGTCGAAAGTTTAGTAATAATAGAATAAAAAAATATTTTAACTCACCGCCTATTGTACTCTCCTGGTACTCGTGAAACTGTCCCTTGACGAACCTCAGAACCAAGCTGGACTTTCCTACGGCCGACTCTCCGAGTAACACCAATTTGAATTGACAGATTTTTCCTTGCGTACCGTTCGGCCTCTGGGCCGTACCCCGGTTTGCCATGATGACCTGCGGAGACAAACATTAGATACTCTATATAGCACAATCTCAATCGGCGAGGTTCAACTACAACAAAAACATCACAGTCGCGGATCCATCAGAACTGCGCAGCTCCAAGCTGTATGCAAATACCGAACAAGAAAAAAAACAGATAAAAAAAACAACTCTCCGTGACATAAAAATCGCGTATAACGGCGCGCGTAATTTACGCAGCAAAAAAAAGAAGAAAAAAAATGATAAGACCGCACGACCGAAGGATCGTCGATGTTGCCGCGTCGAATACTGGATAACTTGAATTGACAAGATGGAAGTTGCAAATATGCGTTAATGAAAGGCACGAGAATGACGCCAGTGCCACCGTCTGAAAGTCGCCGTCGAAACACGTGAGATCGCGGTTACCGTTATGTAGAATAACACACGGACGCTGTTGTGTGTCCTATATAATTGGATATACTACTCGAGTATTTGTCGTGACGTTTAACTCGTCCGGTGTGTGTGTGTGCGTTGCACGTCGGTGAGCCTTTACAAAGAAGAAAAAAGAAGAAAAAAAATGTGGCGGAAGAACAATAATCGTCAGCGGGTCTCCGGTGGAGACTCGTACCTCCCGAGTTTAATACTACGCGCGAGCGTAAAGAGTCCGAGAAGCGTAGAACGTGTGCGGAGTGCACGTTTATGACATGACAGTTCGTGTGACACAGCGCGCGATGGACGTTACACACTTCTCTCGTCGCCCCCCCCCCCCTCCCAGCCGCCCCCTCCCCGCCACTCGTCGAAACGGGTGACGACGCCTCGTCTCCTCGAACTTCGGAATCAGCGACGGCTCTCTCCCGTGCTCCGGCACATTCGCCGAAATCAAAAGGTCTCCGTGGGCTTTATGTACGCGGCGGGCTCGTTGGTAATGCGGTATAAATCTTTAAACTTCGTACACAGTTGCCGAGTATCGTCTTATCGCTGTGGAGCTCTAGGTACGACCAGATGGGGCCGCACGGACTGCTACTACATACACTTATTTTTTTCTCTCTCTCCCTCTCTCTCTCTTGTTCCTTCTCCCCCCCCCCCTTCTGCGTCGCTCTCTCTTTCGGCAAATGCACACTCGCACACATTTACACACCCCCGCGTGACACGGACGCACTGGGGAAAACAGTCGGACACGAAGGGGGGAAAACGTCGTCGACGATATGAAACGACAATGAGAGAAGGAGAGTACCGAGCGAGCGAGCGAGACACAGAGAGCCTACGGATTAACCGAATATATTACCGTGATGAAAACACAACGAAGAATCTGGACGGGGCGCACAGATAGATCGCAGGCAATGTTTGCGACGGGACGTAGTGGAGCACAGCCTATCGGAATGAGTCACGCGAGTGTGACACTGCTGGATTAGCACTTGCTAAACGCGGTTAAAAACGCGAGAACGTGCGCTGAGAGGGCACACACAGTGCTGCGCCACTCGGTTTCCTTCACCGTCACCGGCGTTAAAAAACACACACACACATATACGAGCGCGGAAACGAAGCTTCGCCAAGACTCGACAGTCGGTATTCTCACGGGATTTACCAGAATATGTTTGTACCCGACGGGTTCGATGGAATGCAGTCGAGAATTTATTGTTCCCGTAATGTCTTTCTCCGATATCTGCCTCCTGGCTTATTTCTTCCGATCCACTCTAGTTTCAATCAGCGCACCCTCCACACTGCCCGTATCCCCATCCCTGCTAACATGGCCGACGCTCTCTGTGCAACTCCCTGCCAATCGTCGCCTCCTACGGTGATCAAAATAACGTTTAATTATTTTCTTGCTTTAAGCGACGTATCGTCAATTTCGTTATATCGCAATGAGTTTAGAACTCGGGAGATAGACTTGCAACGATAATGCGCGATGCACGTTTATCTTTGACGGTGTTTCAATTTTTTTCTTCGGGACGGAAGTGTGTTGGCATCATTTCCGATTCTTTGATATGCTTTCGCTCGACGAATGGTCACTAGCTTAAAGCACCGGGTTTGACCGGGTTCGACATTCATGATTGGCATACTTCGCTGCAGACTTTCCGCAGGAATTGTCCTGCTGTCGACAATAAAAGTTAGCAATAAAATCAAATTGGAAGGGGATATTTCGTAAACCGGGAATTTCTTCTGTTTCCAACAATCATTGTCGTGGGTGTAATCTGCATTTGACGAAAGCGCCGAGAATACACCCAGCACAGAGGCGAAGCCCTATCAACTCTGATAATTAGATAATTACATCGACGTTTCGTTGTTGAATAATTACCAGACTGTAGACGACAGCGGCGAGCACGTTTATCCCGAGTTTACTAATTTCAGTAAAAATTGAGCCTGGCCTAACCCTTTAAAGACACGAACGGTCCCCCACTCTTAGGTAATTGCGTTGCAACGAGTTAGCTACATTCTGTAAAAACAACATTAAAATTTGTTCGCCGTGTTGACCTTGGATATTTTCGTTGGATTTTTTATTTCTTCGATGCAGAAGGGTTGTAACATCGATTCCATGATTTGGAAAAGTTGAAGTTGCACCGTACACGATAATTCAATCCTCTCTGTCGATTAAACTATCGCTATTGGCTTAAAAAAGTTATCGACATGTTTTCGACCTTACCGACTGAAACATGAAGATTCCTGCTGCAGCGCAGTATGTTTTCCGCTACAGACGTAACTATCGTGTCAATCTACACAATACGAACGTCGTAAATAATACATTGGTCGTTGTTGAAACACAACCGCTTAGTAAATCCGACTATACCTGGCAAATTAAGCAGCTGATCGGAAGTAAAAGTGAACTATACGCTCCCGTATAAAACTTTGATAACTAGTAAATGGTAAATAGATAATTGTTCAACGTTCGATAAGCTACGGGGGGTCGTTTAAGTCATTGCCGAGTAGAAAAGTGGACGTAACTTGTAGTTTGTTGCTATTTAATCTGTCTTGCGATAAAAGAATCCGAATGTGCAGTAATGATTTTCCTCGATCGTAGCACCGAGGCTTCTGCCATTCGGCATTCGTGCCTCTCTTTTGTTTTTCGTTTCCACTGTTCTCAAATTGTAAGTGGTTGCCAAAAAAGTGCGTCTTATTCGTGAGAAAAGAAAAGATACGGGGAGAGAAGAGCGGGGGGAAGAGGCGGAGTTCGTTAACACTGCGTAATATAAACGCCGAAAAGTGTTTGTCTGAAAAACGTAAAAATTTCTATTCTTGCCGAGTCAACGTGTGTCACGCATGGGAATTCAATTAGATCCAGCGCTTATCAGTCTCGTCTACGTTCTATAAGAAAAAAACAAAGATATTCTATCAACATACCTACATGTGTACCTGTATATTGCAGTTTTAACTCGAATCACAGATGCCATACATTCTGGTACGTGGTAACCTCGCATCCTACAGTCACAGGTATCCCTGGAGAGTTCTTGTTTCTGGTTTAAAAGGTATCATTCCCTTTCCTTTACCCTTTTTCGTCTTCACATGTTTTTTTTTTCGAGTTTCATGTTTTTGTCAATTTTTTGTGTGTTTACTCCACTATATCATAATAAGACTAGAAACACGAGAATTACTTAACATCGTTTACCTTCTCTGCACTATCTTTCGACTATCGGATTACATTGATTCGTAACACTGTAATTCTTGGCTCTCAGTTAGCTGTGCCATTAAATTTGCATGGGCCTCGCGCTTGGAAGAAAATTTATAGACACTCCAAGAATGGCGAACGCATTCGTCGAGTATCTAGGGAGGGAAATATGTGTTCGGTTTTGTGTTTTTTTGAAAATTAAGAGCACGTATACAAGGATTTATGGAACTACGGCGAATAAAAATGGCTTGTGTTGTAGCATCGGACATAGAGCAACTGAGTCGTTTCGCATCGGGAGGATACTGTGACGACTCAACGATAGTCTATCTACAGCATCCTTGCGTAATATTGACGGCACTAGAGGTCCTCGGATACAAGGTCGTAGCGTCCTCCAGTACAAGCGTCAAGCAGGATTACAACGAGTACATGTGGACTATGAGAAAGGAATTTTCTGAGCCAGAACCAGAGCCTGTAACGGTCGTTAAAGCAGGTACATTTTTTTTTCCCTATTATTGTTGTTAAAAAATTAGCACACGAGTAGGCATTTGAAAAAATCAATGCACAAAGACCGTTCGTAGATCTGGTATAAGTGAATCTATGTGATATCAAGACGAACACTGCTCAAGTAGCAAGCCAGGTAGCAACAGGATATCTGGTATCAAAAACTGATAAAAATGAGCTACATATGGGGCATTCCACGTCAATTTTTTTCAGCAAGCATGATTTTGTGTTTTGCTGAAAATTTCACAGAATGTTCTTTTATTAGTGTCAAACAACATGCGTACATTTCAAAATGGGATGGGATTGCGTTCAATTTCCACAGAGGTCTAACAATTAAAAAAAAATATGACATCCTGTAAAAAAAAATTTGCAAACTTAAAAATGACAACTGATAAAAACCTGAAAAAAATTCCAGGTACTCACACTAGATAATACTAAAACAACATCACGAACTTTCAGCTCGATCTAAGAGGATCAGAATTTCGAGCCGATTAACTTGACATAGAAAGCCCATATGTCCATACGGATCGTAACTATAAGCTGTCCTACGTTCAAAAGTTAACTTTTTGAATGGGTCGTAATTTTCGATGTCCAGACGGACATACAGAACTCGTTGACATCCCTTTTAGATAACTAATTGTTTTGTTCTACCTGGGAATGTTTGTTCAATATTGCCAGAGTATTATCTGTAAGCTGTCCCATGTTCGAAAGTTGACTCCAGGACATTGAGTCAGTTTTCGAATAAAATTTTGACGGTCGTGCGTAAACCGAAGGACAACTTTTTCGTAACATTTGGAAAACTGCTACTTGCCCAAAGTAGCAATTTTTTAGATGTTACGAAAAAGTTGTTAGTTGGTTGATTTATGACTACCAACATTTTATCCGTAAGCTGTTCCATCTCCAAACGTTGACTTCAGGACATGGGATAGCTTACTCATAAAAATTTGGACGTCGTAAGTAAACCAAAGGACAACTTTTTCGTAAAATTTGAAAAAATTGTTACTCGGGCGAGCATCCCTCCGTGCACACTTTGAACCGCCCTCTTTCCCATGTAACGCATCTCTCCGCCTATCCCCACCCGGTTCCTCGCGAGACCAACCACCTGAGACCCGAGTTGCATGAACACGCCACCAGTCGTCTGTATACGACGCGCGTTCTCATTTTGTCGTGTGTTTTCGTTTCCTGCGTCCGTGCGTTTATCGTGAGTAGCAGCTTGCGCCAACACAAGTCCCTCGTCGATTGATGTGTTCCAATATAACATCGACGATAAACGCGCAATCCCGAAAGGTTTTCGGGCCATCGGATATTAAGTTAAACTAGTCTGTAGAGTTCCGGGCCGTCTATTCGGTCCCTGTCGAAAGAATCCGTGGAATCCGACGCGACTAATTCCCGCCGAATCGCCAGTGTTCCGCTGCTCGAGGTTATGCGACATCGGTCTCGCACCGTTCGCTGAACGACAACTCTCGTTTATTCGGCGCGACCGATGAAACAATCGCGCGTGTCGCGCTGGTGAATAACAAAACGGACGCGACGAAATCCTAAACAATACCGCGCCGTTGCCCCGTACGATCGTCGTTCGATCGAGAACCAACTTCAAGATGACGAAGAAACCCGGAATAGTGTGGAATCATTACGACAAGAAAGTCGACGGCTCGCAGATAATCGCGTTCTGCAAGTACTGCAATCAGTCTTACATACAGAACGCGACGCGCATGGAGAAACACTTGATACGATGTGACAAAGCGCCGGAAACTGTGAAACAAATATTTTCGAAACACACGATCAACAAGGCGATAAGCAGAGGCGGAAGGCCCACCAAGGTCGAGCTGCAGACCAACATGAGCAACGTCGAGGGCGAGTGGGACGAGACGTTCGAGGAGGATCAGCAGAACGCCGAGATGTCCGAGGACATCGACATGGCTCTGGAGGTCGAGGACCAGGTCCAGCGAGGGGCCAGCAACGATCTGCAGACGAGTAACGGAGACTGGGAGACCGTCAGCTACAAACAGGAAACCGTTCAGGGTCCGTCCGCCGGTAAGTTTCGCCATAGCCGCCGGTGACCGGCGGAGCAAAAGAAATAAGTCGAAAAAATGATATCGGATGAGAAATCGAATTAATATTATCAGTCGTGTACTTTCTTCCAGCTTCGTCGCAGGAGCGAGCGTCGCAGATCAGACGAACGGGTCTCACTCGGAGAATGTCTCAGTGGCCCTCGCTCTCCGCCAGAACGGCGACGAGCCACTCGCCACTGCAGAGCAAGATCCTCCAGGAGCAGCTTCTGGAGAGACGAATAATGAGGCGCGTCGCCGAGCTCGAATTGCGCAGGAAGAACCTCGAACTCGAGAGACTGCAGTGGGAGTACGAGAGGGACAAGGCTCACAGCGAACTGCAACTCGCTCACGAGGTGCGGATGATGGAGATCAAGGAGGAGCGCGAGAAGCAGGCGCTCGAGCGCGAAATGGCGGGCGTCTGACGATCGACGGTGTCGTACCGGTTCCTCGGCTGTAATCGCGGAACGTTTTTAGCTTAAGGCGCACGACGATTGTCTATCGAATATTGGAATTAACCACGTAAGATACTTCATACTAGTGTACTCAATTATACATATACAAATATACGATTAAACAGTAACACGCTTCGGAGGCCCGAAGTATTTTTCATTTACCCACGTTTCACATTGTTTTATTGTCGTGATAAGCGGATCGCTTTGATTTAATCGGAAACCGGGTGAACTTATATTATCATTTTTTTTCTTTTTTTTTTCTACACATTCTAGAACTTAAAGACAACGAAGTCTGAGTGTACGCTGGCGTGAACGATCGTTGAGAGGGTCTATGGGAACAATGTCGGACGCACTAGTTAGCTCTGTCGGTAACGACACGTACCATTACGTCGCGGTAAAGGGTTCGCCCTTCGCAACGGACTGCGCGGTCTTTGGATTAGCCAAGGATGAGGTCCTGGCTCTGACCGCACGATTTCCAAACTCCGGAACCGAGGTCGTCAACGGCGTTATAATCAAAGGTTCCTTTATTAATCTTTCGCACTCTTAATTAGAGCTTGCAGATCGGGGGCTTTTATTTATTTTTATTTACTTTTTCACGCTTTCGTATACGGTGGTGGGGCTTTTTTTGAACGCGAGTACATGTTGGAGTTGAGAAAGTTCTGAAGGGTATTTCATTTTAGGACCACCGATAGCAATTTTGAATGCTCTGGCGGAGCTAGACTATCGGATCGTGTGCAGCACCGGTGAGGCCGAGATACTCTGGACTCTAGCAAGAGAGGATTGAGGCCAACAATATACTTTCCACGCTTTTGTTCGCATTTGTACCTGCATCGCAACATGGGTACAGATAAATTAGCAAATAGTCGGCACAGTGTCCAAGAATTTTCTTACGTATTATCGATTGTATGCATTAGATGAAAAGTCGCGTTGCCCGTTTACTCATGCGCAAGCAAAGAAAATTATGTATTTCAATCACATCCGATACCCGCGACAGATAAATTGCCCTGGACCAAGCAGTTGATTGAAAGAACTTGAAGTATTTTTTTTACATCTAATTTTTTTATTCATCGAGCAGTATTCAAATCGAACAAAGATACCTTTTCGACGAGTCAAAAGTTCGCAGCTTAAAAAAAAAGTACTTAGTTACCAGATGTCTGTAATGTTAGATAACGATGTAGAAATGACATTTCTCATACTCATTACTAATTAATCAAACAATGCTCCGGATTGATAAATCATGTTGGTAATGTCGTTTCTGGTAGGCGCGAGTTTCTTCCAATACTTCAAACATAACGTTCCACTATTCTGTATAATATATACGATATATATAAAATAAAAAGTTATCCTATACGAGATTAATGAAATTTTTACATGAAAAACGTTTTATCATGAAATATTGAGGCTAGTTGAGAATAGCTGATGCGGATAGAAATTATAGAAGCCGAGGGGTTGTGGAATATATCGAAGATCAAAGTCATTGTCGGATATATATTTTTTGTTTTTTTAATTTTATCGCCTAATCGAAATGTATTTTTGCACTCAGTCCTTCCAGTTTATTGTCCATATGCGTATGACTGCATACGAAACCTTTATGCACGCGACACTTACATGATGTACGACTGGAATTTTTGGCATACTATACACGTGTAATTGTGTAATAAATATACAATATTGATGGTAAAAAATGTGCATCAGTACGCGCGGAGCGATTCGGAATGAACGCCAATTTTCGGCTGATGAAAATATTGCAAAATTTTATTTCAATGAAACATGTCGAAATTAGTGCAAAGAAAGGCTTTGATTCCGATTCACGCTGCAGTATCTCGATATTTCTGTGTTAAAGAAAATTCCTCTGTGACCCACTTTCCCCAGAATGCCATGCATGGATGAGTGGATACTCGATATTGCATTTAAAAAAATAATTATCTTGACGTTGCATACGAAAATACAGTGAAAACATCGAAGAGCCCAAGAACGACGTTTGTAGCCTATTGTAATTAATAGTGAGTTCCAGGTGATCGATAATGGAACATTCGAGCGAGAGCAACGGAGGCGAGAATCACGCATGCTGCGATCATGGTGCGGGCAGCCAAGTCGGTGTTCGTCAATCTTTATCGGAAATGGAGTTCGAAAGAGGCATTTGGTACGCAGGTAAAGTATTAAAAAAAAAAACTGTTCACCCAAATGATTTATAAAATGTATTGACGGTGTGAATTTCTTTATCGACAGCTCAGAACAACGATCTGGAAAGGGTGGAGCACCTGCTGAAGAAAGGAACGTCCGCGGATCTCGAGGACTCTGCTGGCTACACGGCGCTGCATTACGCCGCTCGCGGAGGTCATCGCGAAATATGCAAATTGTTGCTGGAAAACGGAGCGAACGTCAATGCCGTAACTCGCTGCGGACACGCGACGCCGCTCCACAGATCGTCCATGCGAGGAATCGATCGGGTCGTCGAATTGCTATTGAAATCCGGCGCCGATCCGAACATCCGCGATTCGGACGGTTACACGGCGTTGCATCGCGCAGTCATGGCGGCCTCGCGAACGGTCTGCCGTCTCCTGATCCCCGTTACCGATCTCTCGGTTACCGACAAAAATTCCCTCACCCCTCTTCAATTGGCCCGGGACAAAGACCATCCTACCATCGCCGATATGATCGATAATTTTTCTACGATGTGACACACCGGTTGCGAATCCCTCTCGGTCCACCGCATTGTTTTGTCTTGCGCAATAAAAATATTGTCGAGCAGAGAGTGGTATAAGATCCCGCCCGTTCTTCCGCATCCGATCGGTGTGATCATCGATCGACGCAACAACTCGTAAACTAGGCCATCGCTGTAGCTGCTACGAAAAAAAAAAAACACCTGTGAAACTCGAAAAAAAAATTCAAATGCAAAGATTAATTTTATCGTCTTATCTATAGTTACTGTTCGAGCGACACGCTTGATTCTCGGTCTCCACGTGCGCAACCATATTGTGTAATGTAATAGCGTGCTTCTTATTTCTCGCCAGTGCCAGAGTTTACACGAAAGGTAAATGGGCGGAGGTGGAACATAGCGGTAGGATAGCGGACGGAGAGTGGGGATGCGTCTAGGATTCGGTGGATACATCGGGGAGGCCCCGGGTATGCACAGGTAAGCGAGTATAACCCAGTCTACAAGTATTACGATTGGGCGGAACAATCGTGTCGGTCGCGATCCCGTGTAGCATATTTCGATTGTAAACTGGCAAAAGCCAAGTCCACGAGGTAAACGCGGGTCATGTACTCGTGCACTTGATATTGAATCGTTGGTTCGTGCCCGAGCGGCAGTTCTCGTTTATTCTCGTCTCAACTCGGCAATTTACGTGAGTAATCGGCCGATGGGTGAGAAGTACGGAAGACGGAACGGCTGTTCCCGTCGAGGCCTCCCCGTGCCTCCTCGCGCTATAGTCGGCCAGTCGCGATAAACCGTGTCGCCGCCTATCGGGGCCTTGCCTTTGCCGTGCTCTGCGCCCCAACACCGTTGCAGTTTGCGTTCGCGTTTCGAGTCAGTTGTTTTTCACGTATACCGCGAGTGCGCTTCACGCTGGATCGCGAGAGCGCCGGTTAATACGTTTGCACAATCGTTGAGTGGTCGCGAAGAAGTATCGTTTAATCGTCGGTCGGTTGGATAGTCGACGGGGCTGGCCTCGCGAAGACGATCTCAACGAGTTACGGGACGAGGTCGTATCCCTCTGTACAACGAGTGACAATCGCGAGCAATGTAACCGTGTCGTGACGTCACACGGCTAATCAAGTGCACACACGTATACGAAAGGACCGAAAGCACCGAGGGAGCGAGAGAAAGGAGAGAGACCCGTGTAGGAGGGAAAGAGCAAGACGAAGGCAGCAGCAGCAGCAGCGGCTGGTCAGATCGCGCGAAAGAAAGAGAGGAGAGGAGAGACGACGCGTGAGTACGTGGTGTGCGGAGGCTCTCGTTCGCGTTACACACACGGGGGCCGAAAGGCGTAGGGAAAGGAAAGAGAGAGCGTAGTAGCGGCGAATTTATCGGAGAGAAGAGTGTTTCGGTGCGCGGCGGAGGACAGCAGTGAGCGGCGGTCGAGGGACGAGAGAGGCGAGGAGGCTACGAATTCGCGCTTACACGCGAAGGACAGAAGAGTTCTCCTCTCGAACATCTATCGGGGTAATAGCTCTATCGTGTACGCATGTCCGTGGCGCGCACGCATGTTTTTTTTTCTTTTCGTTTCTACTTTTGTTTCTTTCCACGAAGGAAATAAAATTTGTGCGCACATCGAGAGCAAAGTTTTCGGTGTATCCGGCGCTCGGGGGGGAAGCATCGAAGACTAACGGACAGAGATATACCGATCGAGGAACTCTGTGGTATTTTGACTTGTGACAACGGTCCGTCCGTACGGAGAAAGGAGTCGGCCGATTGTCTTCGAGTTTGTCGAGCAATTTCGGGTGTGTTCGTCGAGGACACACACGTGCGTTCGACGCCGCGAAAGCATTACACGAAGAAGAGCAGAGCCCGAGAGGGGTCCGAGCAGCAAAGTGGAGTAGCAGCGGAGGGGGGCCAGGGGGAGAGTGGGGAGGATTGCAGTGCGCGCGGCACATCTCGTGGCGCCCCGCGGTGTTTTTCGACGGGAAGCTGGCCATAACCTACGCGAACCGGCAAAAAGGAGAGGAGGCAGAGGTTGAACGGTAGCGAAGGCGAGACGTGCGCGACGACGATCGGGCGAACGAGCGAGAGTTTCGGGCTTCTTTTTCTTCATTTTTTTCTCTCTCTTCATTCCAACGCATAAAAGTCCGGTCGGCGAGTTTCGTACCATTCGAGATACGAAGAGATTCATTGTCGCGAATCGATCGTCGTTAGTTCGGTGTGAGAGTGAAAACTAAAGTTAAAAAAAGAGACACAGGATTATAACAGCGGGGAAGTAGATTTTTTTGTGCCCGCGAGAGATATAAAATATCGTTCCTCCGCGTACGCCGAACGTGCGCGTTTCGCCGATACGCAGAAGAGGAGAGAAAAAAAAAGAGAGTGCGTGGTGTCCCGTGCCAGTGTGTGTGCTTGTGTGTGCGTGTGTGTGCGCGCGCGCGCGCGCGCGTGTTGTGCTTCAACCATGTTGGTTAGTGCGGCTGGTACGCGCAATAAGAGAGAATACGGGCCAGTGTGCCCGGCATACCTAAACCTTCTCGACGATCCACTCGATTAGGATTACACACGAGCGAGGTGAGAAACCCTCAGTATCCTCGGTAGACGCGGGACGATAGTTACTCTTCGTCGTTAACCTATCGTCACCGGGGGAGGGGGGATGAGCTTTAACGAACGCCCAACGGCGACTACGTCACATTGATTGCCTTCCCCGCTGACGTGAGACGCTACTCAGTCCCTATCTTCGGAACCAAGAAACACACACTCGGTGAGTATAAAACGTTTTTATACACTCGCTTCCAAATCACGAGAGTCGAGCCTCTGTTTTTTTTTATTCACATTTCCTTTGTCGAAGATCACACGTGTGCCTCGGCGCTTCGCTCGATGACGACGAAAACTCGTGCCGTCTACCTTTTTTTTCTCTCGTTTCAACAAAGAAAACTTCTCGCTTCACTATATAGGTGTTATCTCAGCTGTTGGGGAACGCGGGTTTTTTTCGTTTCACAACCTTTTTAATCTTTGGCTGTGGGATTCAGAAATTTTATCTCTCGGTGAACAAGCGATTTATATGTATTGCACATACTATTATTGTTCTTATATATTACATATTAATTGCATACATTTTAAGAGATCGAACGAGTTATAAGATTCCGTTCGAAATTTTATTAATCTTTGTCCGCGGAATTCTGAAATTTTGTCGCTCAGCGAATAAACGAGTTGTACATCTTTCACATAATATTATTATTATTATACATTACAAATGAATTACATACATATTAAAGAATCGAATGAGTTGTTGGATTCCGTTAGAAATTGGACGAACTTTTTAATCTTTTTTATTTCGTTTCACAATCTCATTAATCTTTGGCTGCGGGTTCTGAAATTTTATCGCTCGGAGAACAATCGAGTTATATATATTTAACATATCATTATTATTATACATCACACGTCGATTGCATACATATTGAAGGCTCGAATGAGTTACTGGTTTCCGTTAGAAACTGGACGAACGTTTTTTGTCTTTTTTCGCGATACACATTGCCCCTGAGATACATGCCCTACCCGAATAGCGATATGTTTCCATTGCGGCGCGCGTGTGTGTGTGTCTCTCTGTGTGCGTGTGCAAGGACGGCTCTCTCGGCAGGTCGATCGATATTTAGGGTTGTCACGGTCCGCAGGCTTCCCCATTAAATCTCCAACGTCTCCTAGGTCACGTGGCCGCGTTATATGAGACGTCTACGCCGCGGCACGTCACGTGCAATGGGAACTGATCGATTAAAAATGTTTATGCGCAATTAGTCGAACCTCCCCCCCCCCCACCCCTCTGGTCTCCCAGTTACGCGTACACGCGATCGACCCGAAAACTCGCCGCTACAGGGGAAAATTAATCTTCGATTTATCGTCACGGGGACGTCGCACGCAACAGCGATGGCTCCCCGGGCGGCTTTCGCTTCGTTAATTTGCAAAGGCAATTAATATCAAGGTCAGCCGAATAATCGAATGCTCTTCTGACTTTCAGAACCACGATCGTTCCCGCTTGGATCGAAGGAACGAAGTGCGTGCGGCATCTTCGCGTGGTATCGAGGAGGAAGTTGCGTCGAGGAGTCTTCCATCGGGTCGGGAAAATTTCGTCGAAGAATCGCCGCGTCGCCTTTTGTGTGTCGCGTTCGGACGAGCGAGTGAACCACCCGGTGTTTGTGACTACGAATTTGTGAGACCTCGTGGCGCTGAGCCATTCACCGATCGAAACATTTGACTCGAAGGGAGCAAAGTTGACTTCGGAACGTTTTTGTTGTTGTTGTTGTTGTTGTTTCTGGTAATACGTGAGTGATATTCGAACGGGCCGCGGAGCCCCTCGGAGTACTCGTGGATCGACGGTTGTTCGGGAGAGGACGAGAGGAAAAGAACAGATCGAGAGAGTTCGTTACGACGCTGTGCAGACAACCCTCGTTACGACGGATCACCATCGGCAGTTTCGCGCCACGCCCACCCCCGATGAGAGGAGGCACATGTCCATTTCTGCCGCTGAAAATGCAGGGTAAGTAGAACGAAGGGACTCGATCGTATCAGGCGAAACACATCGCGTGTACTCGGTATTCGGGTATAGACTGTAAAAAAAAAATTCGTATGAAATTTAATTTACCGGACTGGTTTTTATGCTGAAACTGGTATATTAAATTTTATGTACAATTGTGATGAAAAATTAATGGTCAGTATATTAAAAACATTGGAAACACTTTAGTTTTAATAATTGACTTTAATTTCAATGAAAAAGGATATTCATTTTTCATCACATTTGTATTAAATTTGATGTACCAGTTTTTGCTTAAAACCTCCAGTCGGGTACATTAAAGTTACAATTTTTTTCTGATAATTTGCGAGTTGATCGAGTCGGGCTATATTCGCCACGTTTTGCCTAAGGTAAATGCTCCAGTCAGTGGCCGCATAAAGATTGTTTCCGAAATAACTCGAGATATTTATACAACCATGGGTATTCGGTTGCTGAAATCAATTCTTTTGGGAAGTTTGGTTCGTTGGCTAACCAAAACGGCCCGATATGTCCAATTGTCTTTTGTTGAATACAAAATACGTTAGTCTTTAATACGTTAGTCTCGTTAGTCCTGTCAACTCGATGTACCAATTAGTGACCACCGACGCGACAACTCGGAAACTTATCTATTAAAAAATCGTACCGCGTTTTTATCGAGATAGCGATAATACGAGAAACATTGATCCAACTAAATAAATTCACGAGGGTTATTTTGCGTATTGGAAACCGTTGCCGGAGCGTCGAGAAGAATTATGCGATTGCGCATAACTTCGCAAACCTCCCACTGATATGAACACTCTCAGCAATAAGAGCAATTACCTTATTTCGATAACATCTGCGATAATTCTTCATCGAATCGCTCGAGCATTTTTTTCTGAATTGTAAATTCGCAGCAATTTCGAGACAGCTCTTCATTCGTTAACCAGAATCGTCGCGGTTTCGTTTGTTATTCCACGAAGAAAGCACAACAACGCGGTGACGCGGTAAATGAATTTTTCGTCGCAAATAATAATCTCGGTCGATGCTTCCGAGCCCGTGGAAAAACAACATTTCGACCGTCGAACCCGAGACAAACAGCTGCCGGATGCAGTTGACCGCGGGTTTCTCTTCGACGCGTGTGAGAAGCGGAATTCTAAGAGCAATCCATAAAAACTAAGAATAACAAACATATATTATATATATATATATATATACAACATCTAATTTTCCGCGGTGACGTTAAGAGCATGTGATACAGAGTCAGCCGGTAACAAATTTGTTTTTCGATTTTCGCCTCGACTATTAATATTTCGGACAAAATAAATATTAATATGAAACCTAAGAAAACCTAATTTGCCCCTGTTCGAAACATAAAGAGTCTTGGAAAAAATATGGACACCGATTTGTTATCGACTGAGTCTGCATTGCATGCCCTCCTATGCGAATGTTCGGTCGAACTGTATGCCGAAAATTCCGAAGACGATCCTCAAGACGCAATTTCCCAACCCAAAATCTCCCAAGCCATTTATTTCTTGGAAAAGTGATGAGAACAGCGATTAAAAAAATAAGTTTACACTTCACCTTAAGGCGATGTAACTAAAGAACAAAAACTAACGCCATTTTCTACGATGCTGAAACTATCGTTTATCGAAAATATAATTCCACTGCCTCTGTCAATTTCACAGTTCGCACAAATCGTTTTTACGATTCGGACAAAATAATTATTAATATATAACCTAAGAAAACCTAATTTGCCGCTGACCGAAACACAAAGATTCTTGGAGAAAATATGAAAACCGATTTTTTATCGACCGAGTCTGCATTGCAGGCCCTCCTATGCGAATGTTCGGTCGACCTGTATGCGGAAAATTCGGAAGACGACCCTCAAGACGAAATTTCGCAACCCAAAATCTCCCAAGCCATTTGTTTCTTGGGAAAATGTTGAGAACAGTGACTAAAAATTAACCGTCTTAGAAAATTTTGGATTGCAGTTTTCGTTACCGACAGCAGTGTGCACTTCACCTTAAGGCGATGTAACTAAACAACAAAAACTAACGCCATTTTCTACGACGCTGAAACTATCGTTTATCGAAAAAAATATAATTCCACTGCCTCTGTCAATTTCACAGTTGGCTCCTCGATCCTTCGAGCGCGTTTCGTCACCCTCGATAAAATCCCATTAAACTTTTTATTATCGTCGCATTTCGCCATCGCTTTAACGCGATAACAATTGATCGACGCCGATAGTGGAATGTCGTGTGCCTCGTGATACTTTTCCGAGGGGGATGGTGAACGCGCTGCGGAGGCCGAGAGAGAGACCCCCCGATGATGTCTCCGCAGCAGAACGCCAGCTGATTTCCTGCGTTTAAATCGCAACCGCCCGAGCCTCGGCCGAATGGAGGGGGGGCCTTGGCCCGGATCCGAGGCGCTGTGCTCCGCGCTACCTCTGCCTCTCCGTTGTTGCTCGTGGCTTAACCCTGGCTGAGTAGCGAGCGAAACCCGCGCTGAAAGGAGTACCGAGGAGATCCTCTCCATGAGCCACTTGTGTACCTATGTACGTGGCATAGTCGTCACCACTACAATCTCGCACCACACTCCACAGCTGTACAGCTCCACCGACCCGCCAGGCATCGCTTCAACGATTTTGTCTCCCCGCTT
>JAPYZC010000296.1:0-41080 GCA_030522665.1 Ichneumoninae sp. A BG-2022a
TAACATAAAGGAAACGAATAACATTTTGGGATCATTATTATGGACGAACAATCTTATCAGCATCTTCCATATGCTTGATTTTTTTCAGATTTTTATCTGGTCGAGAAGTGTATGTAATTCTCTTTTATTCATCTCAAACTTAGGCGGCGTCAGACATTGCGCTACTACTTACTACCTTATTATTATTGCGCTACTACTTACTACCTTACTTACTACTACCTTAAACTTCATATTGTAGTAACGAGATCTATTGTTCATCAAAAATGTGTCTACAGTGCACGACCGAATAAGTTAACACAACCGGGCAAGTCATTAAAATACGACCAGATAAGTTAAGGTCGCCCAACTTCTACTTGTTCGACGGCAATAAATACAACGTATGAGTTAACAGCGATTATAACAATTTCTATTCTGAAAAAGATTTGCCAAAAACCGACTGTTTTATATTATCTGTGTTGCTTTTAATTTTACAATTCGCAACTCTTACGGTCCATACTTGTTAACACTGTCGCGAAGGTAAAAGGCGTAACATAAACGGTAACGTAAAGTAACATAATAACGATTCAACTTTATCACTCAATGAAGCGATCTATTATTCATCAAGGGTGTGTAGAAAGGTGTGTCTACAGTGAACGACCGGATAAGTTAACGCAACCAGGCAAGCCATTAAAATACGACCAGATAAGTTAAGGTCGCCTCCCTCTTACAGTCCTTCTACTCGCTCAGGAGAGAGATAGAACACACCTTCCCTTTCGCTGCGTGCGGTCAGAATCGTCGCCTCAATAAAAATTACAGAGTCATTATGGAAATGAAGTGTATGTCAGACATATCAAAGATATATCAGACTATATCTGCAGCGGCCAAAACTTCGATGTGCCCGAAACTGTTGCGAAACAGGATTTACAAACATGGAGGGGTGGAAACGTGCTGCTACGGTAGCGCGCAAGAGTGGGGATAGAGTGACTTATAAAAGTTTAAGAAAGATCTATTACTTCACACGAAAATAGCAGTTTTAGGCACATTTCGCGTGCGTAAAACCACCATTTTCACACCTCGTGAAGTAAAATTTGGTACGACATTAGAGCGATAAAACTTTTTCTTAACTCGTGTGATTGCAACACTTGCCTGCGGCTCGTGCTGAAAACTGAAACTCACACTCGTCGGAGAAAGTTTGATCGCACTAGTATCGTAAATTACTATTATTGCATTAAAGTGGTGGGATTAGAGTGAGCTTCATGACAGGCACGTAGCGCCAGAACGTCCCTCAGGGCGGATGTTTTATCGTAAACGCGTAAAAAAAATACAGACGAATACCAAAAGTTTTCTTTACACTCGAGAGATATTAAATGGGTTATTCTTCCGTCCAAGAATATTACGACCACGCAACATACATATGGCCCTTGATTCGACCGATTTTCACAAAGTCCTTGCATACAAAAATCGTAGGTTTCGTATTTCAGAACAATTAACAGTTAAATGCAATGTCGAAGTTGTGCAGAAATCCATGCAAAGATTAAGTTTAAGTGTTCGTTATTTAGTATACACGAACAAACTCCGCCGATTGTTGTCAGAGATGAAAACACAAAAAAATATATTTTATGCAAAGCGATAAAATGTTCATTGACAAGTACCTAATTGTCGTTGCCAGAACGATCAGCAGCAATGAGTGACATAACTGAGAATCACCGATTTATCCACCACCACCTCCATCTTGATCTTTGCCCATTCCAAATACCTCTTGGTACAGCTGGAATGTTACTTGAAACGACGAATCCACTATTCACTGGGCCCGATCGATCAATCATGCGCGTTCCAATACTCGATCCTCCGACATTACCGCACTATTGTCGAGTAAAAAACCAACGGTCTACTGCATTTGGTGACCGAGTGTAAATCTGCACTTTGATATAATTCTCGGAGGAATGACAGAACTATGGTTATCGAATGGTGTAGGTCGGTGAGCCTGCGCTGGGCCCGATTTGACTCGATTCTCCAGAGGAGCAACCACAGGCTCGGCTCGTTTCACTTCTACCCCTTCCATTTACAGTAGTACACGGACTCTAGAGAGCTGGCTATGTGCCTGTGGGGCCTGTTGTGTGTATACTCTGGAATGCAGCCAGGATAGAGCGCAGGCGCATTCCCGCTGTTCTTCGGCTATCACTCTTCGGGCCCTCGCTTTGAGCCAGCGCTTCGTGGCTCAGCGTGCGAAAGGAGAACGAATTGTAGGGTTCTTAGTTAGCTACAGTCAACGAATTTGGATCCATATGCTAGGTGCTTTCGGTCTTTTCTTTTCCGAGTCTCCGAACGGTATATCGTTCACTCAGTTCGTTATCGGGTGCGTCTGTACTTTCGCAGTCAATCCTTTTATATTTAGTAAACATTTTTTTAAGGTAGACATAAGAGGTTCTCCCTCGAAAAATAATTTTACGAAAGAGATCACCAATTCACGAGAGAGATTACTATGTGGATTACTATGTAGAAAACTATTATGCCCAATCCTAGCTTTTTCTGATGCAACGCTAAAGTATGTTCGACTCGCGCCTGCGCGGGAGTTATGAAAGGTGTGATTGAGGTATTTGTGGAGATGACCGAAAGAACTCTGTGAGATCAGAAGTTATCGGTGCAGTTTTCTACTTTTCTAGTATTGTTGGAGACTTTTACTCAAGAGCTTAATTATTCACAGCTCGAAGTTAAAACGATTTCTGCTCTTTGCAATTTTTCGGTACTCTTAGATGGCTCATTGGGAAACGATTTATGGCGCGCAAGTCGTCAGCAACTTGCAGCTGATATGGAAACGCGCCCTTGCAACGACACAGCAGCAATCAGCATGCTCGACGAAGATTGTTGACAACAGTAGCACGTGTCATTTTCTTGTTTCAACGAAGAATAAATAATCATGTCCACGGACGACGAAATGCAAGTCGAGGAGGAGAACGAAGAGAAACCGAAGAGCTTTCACGAGTTGGAGATCGATGACAGAATACTCAAGGTAATTCCCCATGATTAAAACATCTTTTTAGGTTATGTTTATTTTTATGTATTTTTTTAATTTAATCGAAATCGAGTCGACATTTTACATTTTACCTTCAGACTTATTAATCCTTTCTGTTGTCACGACTTACATAAAAATACGGAGGGGTCTGGAGAAAACACTAAAAAAATTATGAACCTGAAGATATCCGCATCAGACTAAATTTCTTCAAGTTAAGTCAATTTGTCCGGCTGTGTTTTGTGACGCACAAACTCCGCTCTGGAAGTTAATTTAGAGAAGAAAATTCTACAAGCATATAATTTTTCTTCTTCCTACAGGACCGCATCGATAGAAACTTGCCAATGATGAAATCTGGCGTAATGGAGATATCTTCATGATCATAAAAAAATCATAAAAACTTGCTTCTAGATAAATACATTTACACTATGTCTTCACATGAGCATGTATGCATCTAACATGTTCTTAAGGTGAATTGAAACATGTGCCATGTGATACATGAGTTCAAGGGATTGCATTGAATAAGCTTGCATTTTTTTCAAATCAATGCGATATAGGAATTGTTGACATTTGGGGTAAAAGCAAAGTATCCTCAGACACAGTATTGAATTCTACATCAGCTATAACTTTGTTTTTCACGAAATGTCTACCATCCCCAAATGCCATGCATTAAAGTTTTAGCTACCATCTGAGTCTATTTCACCTCACCTTAGTATCTTCAAAACTGCCCCTTCTGAATCTGCTTTCAATTATCTTTCTTCTATTTTTAATTATATTGAGAACTTCTTTTTGCTCGGTCTTGATTATTGTCATTTTTATGATATATGCGAGCTTATGATCTCAGTTACTGCAGTTGTCTCTAATATATTTTGGAATGGAAATTAAATTAAATAACGCGATTTTACAGGCTATCGCTAAGCTCGGATGGCTCGAGCCGACTTTGATCCAGGAAAAAACGATACCACTCCTGCTCGAAGGCAAAGACGTCCTCATAAGAGCTCGAACGGGCTCAGGAAAGACAGCCGCGTTCGCGGTACCGCTGGTTCAAAAGATTCTCACCGGAAAGCAGTCGCAGTCGTCGCAGGAAACTAAAGGGCTCATACTGGCTCCGAGCAAGGAGCTCTGCAAGCAAATACACGAGGTTCTCGTCAGTCTGACGACAAAGTGTTGCAGAGAAGTAAGATGCGTCGACGTCAGTCCGCAGCTCGACCTAAACACGCAGAAACCGCTTTTGGCGGAAAAGCCGGACATCGTGGTCGGCACTCCAGGACGGATTTTGCAACACTTGAAGGCAGGAAACATGAAACTGAAGCACAGTCTCGACACCCTGATAATAGACGAAGCGGATCTGGTAATAACATTTTTCGCTAAGCGGAGGTCGACTTAGCTTCGCGGGTTTTTTAAAAATGATTTTACTTTTTTTTTTAGATATTTTCATTCGGTTACGAGGACGAGATCAAGGCCGTGCTAAATTATCTGCCGACCGTTTGTCAAGCCGCCCTAGCATCGGCGACACTGTCGGATGACGTGCTGTCGCTAAAAAAATTGGTACTGCACAATCCGGCCGTTCTGAAACTCGAGGAACCGCCGCTCG
Source organism: Ichneumoninae sp. A BG-2022a (assembly GCA_030522665.1). Lineage (NCBI taxonomy): Eukaryota > Metazoa > Arthropoda > Insecta > Hymenoptera > Ichneumonidae > Ichneumoninae sp. A BG-2022a. Next base: position 4,584 of record JAPYZC010000296.1, read on the forward strand.
CTCCACCCTCGCAATTGGCTCATTACAGCCTGTCCGCTGAGGAAAATGACAAAGCTGCAATACTCTACGCACTTTTGAAATTGCATCTGATAAGGTAGAGAATTTTTTTTTTCGTAGATGTTGTTTTATAACGACTATAAGCCTCAAGCTGTTCTTTCTTTTTTCTTTTTTCAATATTCAATATCTATAACATTTCAGGGGCAAGAGTATAATATTCGTAAACACCGTGGATCGTTGCTACAAGCTGAAACTCTTCCTTGAGCAATTCGGTATTCCCACATGCGTTCTCAATTCCGAGTTGCCGGCGTCTTCGCGTTGCCGAGCCGTGACGCAGTTCAACAGCGGCACGTACGACATAATAATTGCGTCGGACGAGAAAGCGTTGGAGGAGGTCAGTTTGCTGCGCGGCGCTTATGTCGCCTCGCACTGCTTTCCTTAATCTTGCATATATTGTGGAAAGATATTGTTTATCCCAATTTTCCAAAAATTCAAAGCAGCCCTCCCAGGTCCTGATTAATTCGAAAAATGAGATTTTCAAACCGGAAGTGACGTATTTCCGGTAAAATCTCGGAAAATGTAAACTTTTTTAAATTTTATAGTCCATAGCGAAACGCCGAAAGTCCAGAGCCACAAAAACCCGTGAATTACTTACATTACTTACACGTGAATTTATCTTTGTTTGCAGCCTCACTTGGTGAAGCAGAAAAAAGGTAAACGCCGGAAAGACAAGGAATCGGGCGTGGCGCGTGGCATAGACTTTCAATTCGTCTCGAACGTGATAAATTTCGATTTTCCGCTCGACGTTAATTCCTACGTTCATCGTGCCGGCCGCACCGCGAGGGGAAAGAATCAGGGAAGTGCGCTGAGTTTCATCGCTATGCGGGAGAAACCTCTTCTCGAGGAGGTCGACAGTCAATTGAAACAGAGTTACGGACGTTCGAGTCTGTTCAAAACTTATCAATTCAAATTGGACGAGGTCGAGGGCTTCAGGTACATTGTCGTTAAATTATGATTACGTTAAATTACGGATCGATTTGATTAGTCTCTTTTGTCAAATACTAGCGTAATTTGACAGAATGGGCCAATCAAATTAATCCTTCATTGTATACTAATCATTTTCACGAATGGATTGAATACCCAGTCATTCCCAGCGAAAAGTGAGATTTAATGAGAATTTCAACCATTCCTAATGGTATCAAAATATGGAAAAAATCAACTGTATTAAAGGTACCAAGAACATTAATTTTGCATAGTAAGAATGTTAAAAAATTATGAACAAATTGCTGAAAAATATGGTTTAACAAATACAGTAAAAAAATCAAGTAATTCATTTACAATGAGAAAAAAAAAGTTTTCCGACTTTTTTTTACATAAAAAAAAATAATTTCTTAATAACTTTTTGTCAATGTTATTATGCAAAATCAAAGGTTTTGACATCATTACAAGGGCCAATATTATTTAGATTTTTGGCCTATCGCGAAGTACTGAAATTTTCATCGAATTAAACTTTTGGTCGCGAATGTATGTGCGATGCATGCTTAACTGCTTTTGTCATTGCTATCGATAAAATCTTAATATGCTGCTCAATGCGTTTCAAGGTACCGAGCCAAAGACGCCTGGAAGGCAGTGACGAGGATAGCCGTTCGCGAGGCTCGTCTGAAAGAGATAAAACAAGAGGTGCTTAATTGCGCAAAATTGAAGAGTTACTTCGAGGACAATCCGCGAGACTTGCAGTCGTTGCGACAGGACAAAGCATTGCACACCGTGCGACTGCAGCCTCATCTCAAAGACGTGCCCGAATACATCGTGCCGCCGTCTCTCAAGCGTCTCGTAAATTTCGGCAAGAAGAAGCGTCGCTTCAACAGAGAATCGGCGAGCGTGGGCTCGAGCGGTGCGAAATCGAAGCACGAGGCCAGAGCGTCGAATCCACTGATAAGTCTCAGTATCGGCAAAAAGAAATAAATTACACGCACCCTCCGACAGTTGATATTGTATAATTATTTTTATTGTAAAAAAAAATGAAACAAAAAAATTATCCTCAAGAAATTACAGTTACGGATTATGAATCTTTCGTGATTTTTCGGGGTTTGAATATCTCGCGAATACCATTGTTGAAGCCCTCCCTGTTCCTAGCTATCTCAATGGCATAGAACTGTATTCTGGTGCACAGAATGCTGTTCTCCTCCGAGTACTCTCCCTTACAGTCGGCCCTCAGCAGAGTTCCGAAGCTGTAGTCCTCGACAACGTCCTTGAACTGCTCGCAGTAAGGTCTCCACTTCTGTTTCCCCTCCGCCGATTTCAATTCGTCCTCGACGATTTTATCGACTTTGAGGTCAGGAAAAAATTCCCGGAAGGTCTTGTAGATCTGTTCGTCGTGTGGCGTTAGTCTCAGGAGTTTCGGATCGACCGAGCAAATAATCTGGAAAAAAAAGTGTAATTTTGTGCATCGGACTCCAGACGATAATTGTCTGGTCGTTCGACGCGGAATATCGAACTTACGTTGAAGTAAATCTCCGCGTGTTCGTAGGCCTTCATCGCCCACATACTCTCGATCGTTGCCTGAAAGTTATAATTGTTTATGTTGATTAATGAATGGGACAGCCCTTCTACGATTTGGGTGTGCAGACGAGTGAAAGATTGTGTTTGGATGCAGCACAAAAAATTTGTTCTGCTCTGTGGCTCGTTTCTAGTGTGCAAGCTAATAGAGAATCCGTTGGTCTATAATAGCTTAGCACGCATCACAGATAGTCGATCGATCGACGGCCCGAAAATTGGGAACGATAAATATTCCATGCAAAACAACACACATAAACTCACATCGTTCTCGAACTCTTCCGCGGGCCTGGACAAAACGCTCGTTCCAGCGATCAGCTGATCCGCCGACTATAACAGTAACGGACGCGACACTTAACCTAGGAACATTATTTCTCAAAGAGACTGCGCTCCGAATCGAGCGAACGCCCTTTTTTTCCTCGAGGAGTTCAAAATTAATCGCCACTCACCACGTTACCAATCTGTGCCATGTTGAAACTTGACTCGGTTGAAGGTTTGTATCACGCCAAAAAAAATGCGATCGATTTTTTTTACACAACGCACATGCTATGCCTCGTTCGCAAACATAAATGAACGTGTGCGCAACGTGTGAAACTGTAAATCGAACGTGGGACGAGCCGAGTTGGCGGAAATCACGGAGGATTTCGGACGCGGATGGATCGAATGAAAACACTAGTGTAGTTCAATAAACTCTTCACCCGATGTTACGTAATTATTATTATTTTTCAATCTTTAAAGTACTTGGAGTGCTTGACGTATTCGATTATTATCTCGATCATTAGTATTGCATTTTTGTGCATTTCATCTTCAGGCGCAAAAGCAACCGTTATGTTTATCACTTTATTACTATAATCGAGAGGAGGAGCGGAAGAAATGTTTTTGAGTCTCGCCGACTCTTGCAACTGCTTTCGTTTGTAATCGTTCATGATATTGAATTTTTATATAGGCGCAAAATTATACATAAATGTGTACAACATTATAATGATCAGTAGGGACACTAAAAATAAGGACAGTAAAATGGCTTTTCGAAGAGATTTTGCCGGTGAGCATTGTCCGAAATGATCTTCCTCTCTTCGCAAGAGACTAGACTCGTTGGCGCCGAGACGTAGGTCAAATAATAATAATAATAGTTGCGTGCAGTCTACTGCCAATACCAATCCAATCGTGTTACATTTAAGTCAATCATATCGGGGTTGCTCGCGAAGGCCTGTGCCAGTCTTCTCGCGTAGACTTTGCGATTTCCAATGTCCTGCAAACGTCTGTAATTGTCTGCCAACACCGCCTCGCCGTTCGACAGCGTTCTAAATTTATCCATCTGCGAAACACAACAAAAACAAACAAACGAAAACTGACGCTGCGAAGAGGTGTGCTAAACGTTGCAATTAATAAGAAAAATACACACTTGTCTAAACGATATCGGCACGGGAGTTGGAAATATTATCCACGTGACGGCCTCGCTGCAAGGCGGTGTCGTCAGCGATCCTCTGTACGTGTAGTAAACATCGGTGTCTTTCGGCATCAAGGACGAAAGAACTATCGACGCGTTCATCGACTCTTCAAGGTCAATCCACTGGACCTTCGGCAAGCTCTTTATCACCGGTCCCAGCCTTTCGTTATTGTCTTCTTGCAACTGTTACGGTTTATGGTGAAACAAGTTTGTTCTTTTTAAATGAGATCGAAGGGATTTCGGTGGATATTTGACGATCGCGATAATACTCGCCTGAAAAAATATCGCTAGAACCGTCAAACCGTTCTCGAACTCTAGGGCTTCATTCATACTCGTGTATTTCATGTTTTTGTGGATTATGTGCATTTCCATGGGAAATCTTGAAGACATAATTTGATAATCATTTTTTTTTATGATGTTGTGTAGTCGGTTAATCATGAATATTGAGCCGACATACCGTACACCGTTTAATATATGCTCAGAGCCCCGATTGTTCTTCATTCCCCAATGGAAGTGAAGTCCCTCCAGTTGGTACTCCTGTTCTGGATCCAGCATCGCACCGAATACGTACGGCAATCTTTTTCGAGAGCTGCCTTTGCTCACGCTCAATGCCACTGCGAGTGTTTATATCTTTATCACACTCAGTGCGGAATTTGCAGTTTTGGGCGTAAAACCCCCATTTTCACACCTTGTCAAATAAAATTCTGTACGGATACTCGTACGAAAAACGTTTTCTTAAGGAGGCTGGAGCGAGTGGTGTTCATTCCGCCTAAATTCGAGAAATTTGGGCAAGAATTGCAAACACTTCCCAATGTTACAAAAATCGGAAAAAATTAATACTTATTATAAGCATTGAAAAGACTAATTTTACATAATATTAATTTCAAAATGTTATTAACAAATTGTTCATCAAAATATGTGGTAACTAAACTTTTTTTTATGAAAATGATTCGTTCACTTTTCAGAATACGTATGAATTTTTTCAGATTTTTATCTTCATTTTGACTTTTGCACATTTTTCGTAAAAAACAAGAAAAATCAAAATGAAGATAAAAGCCTGAAAAAATTCATACCTATTCCGAAAAATGAACGAATCATTTTTATTTAAAAAAAAGTTGAGTTACCACATATTTTGATAAACAATTTTTTTTCAAAAATTTGATAATAACATTTAAAAATTATTATTATGTTTTGCATAATAATAATTTGAATCTTTTCAGTGCCTATAATAATTTTGCATTTTTTCAGATTTTTATAGCATTGGGAAGTGTTTGCAATTCTTGCCCGAATTTCTCGAATTTAGGCAAAATTAACACCACTCGCTCCAACCTCCTCAATTTGTGTGATTGCAACTCACAGTCGTCAGAAAATGTTTTTCGCACTTCACTATTTTCCCATCTTGCGAAGTAAAATTTGGTACAATACTTATGCGAAAAAATTTTTTTGGCGAGCGTGAGTTTTCAATCGCACGAGTTTATCGCACTAGTATCGTAAATTGCTATTAACGCATTGAAGGAGCGTTTGGAAAGATTGGGCTTTTTCTGGCAGGCTCGAAACGCATGAATCTTGTGTATTGACATAGAATGAAGGTTTTCGGCCCTTACAGTTCATCGCCTGAGTTTCACTGACCTGAATGCCCATTGTTTTTTAATGTAATCGGTCCCGAGAGATAGTCGTGGTAGCCATTCATCTCGAGAGCGGGTAGAGGAAGGGCGACGGACTTCGCTGACGATATCGCGATCGGCGATTGACGCTTACCGGCGCAGGACTTAAACTCCTGCGGCCAGATGTGTTGCGCTGAATTGAAAAAAATTATAATTTTGTTTGTCGCGTAACAAAGTTCGTAACAAAAGAAAATCGCAAAAAAGGATATTCGTAAAAAACAATATTCATTTTAAAGAATATTTAAAAAAAGAACCTTCTTACTTACAGCGCCTGCTGTATCCAAACGAGGCGCTCACAGTTTGCGCTAATAATGACAAAAACAAAATTCACGCTCAGTTAAAGTAACAGGAACAATATAGACGAAAAAAACGAGTGGGCTCTACCGGCGAGAATTAATACAACGATCGACCACAATTCAACGCGGATGGTGAAACCGCATAAATCCATTGATGCCCGTTACAACGAGATCTCGTTGGGAACAGTATTCGTCGCGAAGTCTGAACGCAACTGGCGAAATAAAATGATCGGAAATTATTCTACTCCGCAGGTGCTAAACAACTGGAAAACATTTGAGTTTGTTGGATGCAATGTTTGCGAGGATGCGCCATTGAGACGAGCCATATTTTTCACGGGACGCATAGAACGACTCGAGTCTGAGCGTTTGCGGTTGCAACAGTCGTCGATAAACGAACGGCAAGACAATTAAAAACACAATAGCTCGCACGTTTCTCCCGTCCGGACAACGACGATATTCGCATAACGAGCGGATAAATCGACGCTTCGGTTTCGATGTGCTAAAATTATTTAACGCCGGGCCGGTTACAAATTTTATTTGCGCATACGGAGGAACGGTAGAAAGAAAGACGTCGCATCGTCCGTAGAAATAAAGATCGTTCATTAACGTGTTTAGTATCGAGTGACAACGTACAGCACCGAGATACAAAATTGTTCGTGTTATATTTCGTCGGTAAATTATCTAAAACTTGGCACTGCGTCAGCGATTATCTGTGGGACGTTCAGTGGTAAAACACTCCCGACCGAGTCATTCGAGCAGCAATATAAACTTACTGATATATTACTATTCGTTAACCCTATCGATATATATATATATATATCTAGATATATATATAATATACTATATGTACAGCAGAAAGAATCTGATTCGAAATATACATATCACAGTCCAAGAATCGTCTGATTGATCGCAATGTCGAGATACATTTTATAACCTCCGTGTACGATAGATTATCGATTAACAATTCTATATAGATAATCATAGGTATTGCAACATAATCTCGTTATTTTGTCTTTTTTTTTTTACCTTATTGCAAGCTTTCTTAAATGTAAATTCATGATTCGGTTTGATACGTCGTTAGCTAGCTTGACTATCGTATTACTATTGTTGATTGACATCCGATTTTTTGTTACTTATTTGTAACGGTACTGAGAACAATTCCTCCCACGGAGGTTGAATAGCTTTGATAACGGCCTCGGCGGCACCAGCGGAAACGAACAGGAGCGTCCATATTTCCTCGACTCCGGCCACCTCGTCCAGGAAACTCAGAGCGAGGGAACAATCGTCGTGTATCTGCGAGCGCGAAAAAATCAATGATTATCCATCGATCGGATCGGCAATGTAACAGTGAAAGATGGTATTTTTTTAAAGATCGTTATTTTTATGAAAACGTGAAAGATTGTAATTTTCATGAAAATATGAAAGGTCGTTATTTGTATGAAAATGTGAAAGATCGTAATTTCTATAAAAATGTGAAAGATCGTAATTTTTGTGAAAATGTGACAGGTCGTTATTTGTATGAAAATGAGAAAGATCGTAATTTTTATGAAAATGTGAAAGGTCGTAATTTCTATGAAAATGTGAAAGATCGTTAGTTTTATGATAATGTCAAAGATCGTTATTTTTTACCACTTCGATCAAGTTGCTTATAGATTGTTCCGTCGTAGTGACGGCATTTTCGTTGCTTCCCGGCAGGAGCCATCGTATCTTGTCCCCCGTCAACAAAAGTGCGGATGTCGTAACGATCAGAGCGCCGACTCTGTATTTAACGTCGCGTTCCTCGACGGTCAACTTTGCGGACGAGAAGAGAGCGAGGATTCTTATAGTGTCGCCGTCGCGATGGTTCTTCGACGATAGCATCAGACCCTGCAGAGCCGAGGTGCACTGCTCCGGTATCGTGAAGTCCAATTCGCAACTCGTCGGCAATGGCAAATCTGCGGATAAGAAAAATTCGTTTTCTCTTGAAGTCGAATATTAAAAAAAATGGTGGTAGGGGAAAAATGGTTACCATTTAGATAGAACAGAAGATTAGAAGTTCGTTGAAAGTCTTGAAGTATGCAGAGGATCGTTGTGGTAGCCGACTCGTCGACGGGTCTGTTGGGCTGCTGCAGCTCCACAGCGATTCCTTGCTTGAACGGCAGCGGTGCGAACGATCGCAATCTGTCCATCGTCCAGCTGGCTTCTTTGTGCAACCATCGCTGCGGGTCGTCGCTGTTTGTACAGAAGAGGCAAACATATTTTTACGTCCTCGAATAAACAAGACCCCAAAGATATCTTCATGACATCAAATTTCATCTTTGGCAAGTCTCTATCAATGGCACGGCTTTAGGATGAAGAAAAAAATAGTTCACTTGTGGAATTTTATTCTCGAAGTGAATTTAGCGGAACGAAGTTTGTGTGATGAAAAACACAGTTATAACTTGGTGAAATTTAGTCTCATGAAGAATATCTTTAGGGTGATGAAAAACCTGGTGTTTATTCTAGGAGCGCAAATTACCCCTCCGGTCCATTGATCCTCAGAACGTATACTTTCGAAGTGGACAATACCAAACAGCCCTGGAAAGTCTCAGACGGAGCTTGCATGACAATGTCCGCCTGTCGAGTTACAGAAAAAAACATTGATTTAAAGTTCGGGTTATTAAGGTGGCTGCTGCGTGGCACACTAGTCAAATGAGTGCATAATATTTACAATTGTTTATTCAAATTTGTATGCTTTTATTGACAGTAAAGGAGATTGATTCGTATTGTTGCATGGGTCCTCAACCAAGAGAAATATTTATCACGATGGTCTTGCACATGAATAACTGTTAAATGCAAATTTCCACGATAGTACGCTTTTCATGGGGTTTTTCAAAGAGAAATCCGTATTTTTTAACCAATTTTTGATGTACCACGGCTCATATTTTATTTCTTAAACGTTGCTCTACGAATTCCCCAAGCAGATTTTTTTGTAGATTTGACAAATATCGCCGATTGTTTAACCGATGAATTTTTTAAAATAAATAAATAAAATGTATATCATCATGGGGATTTGCATTTACCAGTGTGTGTATTTGCAAGAACATCGTTATTAGTAGTTTCCTTGATCGAAGGCCACTATAAAAATCTACTTCCGTTACTGTTAATAAATGCACAACATTTTAGATAAACAAATGTGAACATTTAGAAGTCGTTTGACTATCCGTCCGTGCCGTCGCTACCTTAACGTGACTAGATAATAGAATAGAGATTGGAATGTTACCCTGAGAAGCATAACGAGTTCTTCGCTCTCCTGTTCGAAAACGTTCAATATCAAATGCAGCTTTATACGGTGATCGACGCTCGAGAAAACCGTGTAAGAGTATCGTATGTCGCTCCCTAAAAATTCGGTTCCCTCCTCGGACTTTGGTAACGAGCCTTTGTTAGTTCCGATTTTCATGCTCTGAAGCAGTCCTGCGAAAACATTTGAATCAATCGAATGTTTCATCTACAGAATCTCCTTCGCAGAACTTTACCTCCGAGCATCGAAGTAAGATTGCCGACCGGAGTGGTTGACGAGTTGTCCCTCGCTGCACCAAGATTCGTCGATGTTTCGCTCTCCGTTACTTTTCTACTCTGTCGCTTTCCCGCTGATCTCGGTGGCCTCAAAACTTTGTTCTCGTAAGTCGTGCAAATACTGTCAGTCAACGAACCTGCGTTAAATAGCAAAGAAGAACAAAATTAAACATTTTTCTTCCGACACAATCAATTATGTTGCGATGGTTTTTTTTAACGACAACGAAGATGCCAACCTGATGAGCTACTTTCTGTTAAACCCGCCATAACAGGAGCTGTGTCTGGAATTGTTAAGAGGGTGGGAGCGATCGCGATGCGCCTCTCTTCCGACGATCTTTTTCTACTCGGCGTTGAACTCGCCCTGAGCGGATTTAAAAAAAAAAAAAAAAAAAATTAGAACATTACACAGTTAAAACAGCCTATCGTTATCGTAAGCATTATTAGTATCGTAGGTAGAACGCTTGAAAAAAAAATCAAGCTCGCAGATCCAACTCACTTCGTTCCATCGTCCAGAACTTCGATGCTGCTCTGACTCGGATTACTCAATATTTCTATGTCGCTCTCGTATCGTTTAGTGACGGTGCTCGCCGACGGTGTCGACTCGCGGGATTCCTCGAGACTGGTCGCCGAACCTGGGAAATCATAATCATTGTCATCGTTCATTTTTCCGTGCTCCCAAAAATTATCAATCGATTCGTGGTGAACGATATTGCAAATGACACACGAAATCGGTATGAAATTTAGCCTTCTTTTTTTGGCAAGAACATTGTGAAACATATTCGTATGCGGATGGCAATTAAAATTAAGCCGGCAGGATCGCCGATCGGAAAAATGCGCTTATTCGAAAGTTATTAGTGATCGATTATTTATGGTGATTATCAGAGGATGAAGAGAGTGCTTTAGTGTGTATTATTGTGACTAAAGCTTACAGCTCATTTGGGCTTTGGGACGAGAGTCGAAGTACACCGGAGGAGTGGTGACGGGCACTGATCCGCCCTCTGTTCCTCCTGCACCGGGGATTAGTATGTTACAGTCGCAATCGACAAATCATACATCAAGTTAAAAAACAAAAAAAAACAGTAATTATCGAAGAAAATTCTAAGGTGAGAAATTTTCTTTCGTATCTTTTTTTCTTCCCGATAACAATTGTACACCGAGTTGACCGAGTGTTGCTTCGAGACTGAGAAGTAACGATAAGTGTCGATCGTTACACATCAGAGATTACAGTGGAAGCTAGAGCATTGACTTCGAGCGAAATCAATGAGTTCGATGATTGGTTAAGGTAGTTCTTGCGAATAGTGTTCGCTTCGCATAAGTTTCAGAGAAATGAGAGGGAATTTTGAGAAATGAGAGGGAACACTATTCGCAATGACTACTTTAATCGACTGTTCTCTTTGCAAAAAGCTATGCAAAAAAAAATCATTAGCACAGAAATTACACATACAGTAGAGATGGCACAGGTCTCTTCAGAGACGAGCCAACCAACGGCGGAAAAAAAGACATGCAGTTTGTGAAAACATTTTTTTTTTAATCTGTGATATGTAACGATTTGCAAATCTATGATAAGGCACTGCATTCTTTCTCTCGCGATAGCTGCAGGAATTGAAGATTTCAAATTTAAATTTGTATATACTCGGGCTACTCGCGTGTTGAACTCTGCAATCAGTGAATAGATTAGGCAACTTAAAAGTCGGTAGGTTCGGTATTGAGGACAAACTCGAGACAAATCAAGAAAGCATTGTACTGTACGTTCTCGAAGTTCAACGAGAAATTAAATCGACAGGGCAAATGATAGCTCTTGGCTGGAGGTAGCAAATGATTTGCCTCGTCCGGCCGATAAATGCTTACCGATACTCGAGTGTGATGCGGAGTGTTGCAAATTTCCTTCGTCAACGATATTTTCCAGGGACCGTTCGCCGGACGGTGCCGAATCTTTCGGAACGTCTTCCACGTCCGGAGTCAGCAATTCGTCGGTTTGGATAACCAATGTGCTTCGACAAGTGGGACACTTCGGAGGTTTCACATCTGCAAGCATGTAGACAATGATTGAAGCAAGAACGGTGTTTACTGCTGCGGATAGTCGATTGTGTTTGCGTACTCGAGGCCGAGGTCGTCGTTATCCCAGTGAAATAGTCCGGATCTTGAGAAAAGTGTGTCGAACATTTTATGCACTTGAAAACTTTCAGCAATATCGGACGTGCTTTAATCAATTCACCCAATGTCTTGACTATTTTCTGTGAAACGAGAAACATCGTAAGAAAATCGTCAACCGGCTGACGGAGCAACGGTTAATGAAAAGTGCTTGCGAGTCGAAACTCACAGTTGCGTCTTCCTGCTCCACGAAGTACGTTCGATTTTGTCGATCCTTTCGCGTCGTGTCGAATATAAAGTCTATCGTGGAAGCTTGACCGCGTCCCAACACGCAGGACAGAACGCTATTCGTCGACCATCTGTACTTGATCCTTCCGGTTATCGAATCCCTCTCCTTGATATCTCTGCAAACGATTGTTGTTATGAGAGAAGGAACTCCCGAATCGGTATGTTCTTTGGAACATACTGCTCTGGCTGGGCAGTACTTAAAGTACACAAGTACTTTTTTATGATTTCAAGTGCCAAATACAAGTACTTTTTGAGGACACGCTCGCATTACAGATATTCGATGAATACCTGTTTCTATTAATATTAATATTCCTGTTTCTATTAATATTAATATTAATGTCTAAACTTTTCAAAAAGTATATTCTTTTTAAAAAAAAAAATGTAATTGAATTTTTTTTTTTTAATGAGCAGGGTCAAGAGGGGATCCTTTGCGTTTTTTGTTATGATATTTTTAATGAATTTTTTGTGCAGGTTTTTTTAAATGAAAAAGTGAAGACGATATTAAAATAGTCTCAAAACGACAAATTACCAAAATTTCCATTAGCGATTTTTATAGTGAGGATGAGTGCACCTTTTCTTTCACAATCTAGCTGGAGCTTAACGCTACGAACCCATTGCAAAAAGTGCTTGAGAAATACTTCCAGTACAAAAAGTACTTGATACCTCAAGTACTTTGTACTTGAAGGATTTTTTTGGTACTTCGCCGAGCTCTGGTATATTCCGGACAATATTTGTTTCCACTCACTCGGGTGTTATGATGAGGAACAACTCTTCCATTTCATCCTGACTCGATTTCTTTTGTACCAAAAACAGCTCGCCTTTTTCTGAAAAGCGCAAGTCGAAAAGCAATTAATTCGAGCAGTAGCAACCACGAGAATGATCCTGAAGTAACATTCTCACCTTCCTCCGGATCATAGGAGGTCTCTAAAGTCTTCGGAAAGATTTCCACATCGTCCGTCGTGCCGTTATTCTTGTTGTCGCTCTCGATGTCGGTTGTGTCGTAGCCGCTTTCCTCTTGGTCGTGGATCCTCACGGAGGGAAGTGCGCTCTTGACCGTTGAATCTTCGTGCGAAGCCTCGTTCCACGTCTCGCTCGATATGGTCGTGGAGGAAACGTCGACGTTGGAGGCAACGGTGACTCTCGAGGATGGCTCGTCGCCGGACGCCGAGCTAAGTACCGGACCAGTCGAGCGTTCCAAGCCCATTATATCCTGAACGAAAGATCCGGCGTGACTGATCAACCAATGTTCGCCACCGAACTTTTCTCTGAGCGCTATGATCTGCTTCTTCGTTTCCAAATGATCCGTCGAAGTTTCCAGATAAGAGGTCGACACGACGCTCGACGTCATGTCCGTGTCCTCCTCTTTGTGCTCGTCGTCGGTTATGACGGCTTCGCGCATGTGCTTTTTTCTTCTGTTCCGCGACAATCCACGCTCCGTACTGTCCATCAGCTCGGACGTTTGACTCGACATCAGATCGTGAAGATACGAATTGTCCACCGCTGCGGCAGTAACTTCGGACGTTATGGAACCGGACAGAGAGACCAAATCGTCCTTCGACGGGGAACCGGTGGATCTCATCATGAAGACACGGCTCAGGGCGACCAGCATTTTTTCTCCCTTGTCCAGAGACTCGTGATCTAGAACAAACTGCGATAGGACGTTGTGAATGGATGAAGACGATCCGTTGACGAGATAATAAAATTGGAGTAATATTCACTTTGCTCTCGGACAGCATCCAGTGAAGATGCTTGATGGTAAGCGCTCTGTGCCTCCTGTGATACGACAGGGGATTTCCTTCCAAAGATATCCACAGTAGAGCCGACATAGTCTTCAACGGCCACAGAACGGAGTGATCTGTTAAACAGTTGTAAGATAAATCGAGCTCGACGAGACAATCGAGTCCTTGCAGACCTGTGGGAAAAAAAAAACAAGGACATTAAAGGTGATAAACCCGCAACAAAAAAGTAGACATTATGTCGTGTAGAAACTCGATGACATTCTTACCATTCAAATTTTCGATATAATTATTTTTCAGTACGAGTATCTGCAGAGTTTGGTAAGTAGCCTTATTGAAAGCGGGTGCTGCCTCGAGCTTGTTGTAGCCCAAATTGACGTACTTTAGGCTCGGTAGGCAATCCAATTCGCTGGCATTTACAATGAGATTGTGACTGAGATCCAGTGTTTGAAGCCAAGGCGCGAGCTCGAGGGATTTGTCCAATCTTCCGAGACCGTTGTAGGGCAAAGCTAAACGCTTCAGGGAGGCCCAGACGAAACCTACTCCTGCATCTCGTCCACATGCAGCTGTAAATTATTTAACCATTGGATTACTTGACCATTTAATTACTCGACCATTTGACTACTTGACTACTTGACTATTTGACTATATGACTATTTGACCATTTGACCATTTGACCATTTGACCATTTGACCATTTGACCATTTGACCATTTGACCATTTGACCATTCGACCATCTGACCATCTGACCATTTGACAATTTGACCATTTGACCATTTGACCATTCGACTATTTGAGTATTTTTGTTCCAGAATTTTTTTTTCAGACCACATTGGAATTTATCATCATCATTATTTAACATTAAATTTGAAAAAAATGCTGCTCACCGAGCAATCGTCCAACAGTGCCGACTCCGCCTCCTCCTGTGCAGGAAATACTCTCCAACTGCCCTCTGACCCCTTGGATCCCACTGACTAGATCTATGCAAACCTTCTGAAGTTCCAAGAACCTCAGGTGCCTAAACTTTGTGATATCTATGCTCAATCTAGGATCGCTGGATGTGTGCGAAACTTTCAGCCACACCGTCTTTTGTACAAAATCGTGAAGGAACTTCAAGTCTCTGAACACGTCGATCTTTGAGCTATTGCACACTTGAAAGGAGCTGTCCAATTCCTGAGTGTCATTCACTATTATGGTAAAAGCGTCGTTCAAATTGTGCAAAAGTTTCGTCGAAAGCGACAACTTGCTGGCTCCGCTGAGAACTTTGTCGCCGTTCTTTCTCAGCAATTTTGCCAGCTCCAACAATTCGGACATGCTGGCAATTCCGTCCGGGTTGCTCAGATTCGACGACATGATCGTTTGATTCCGCAGATGCAAAAATTTATCGTTAATTTCTTCGACGTTAAAATTTGGGTTAGCTCTCGCTGAACGTCATAATCGCCTGAAAAAAAAAAGAAATAATAATCGAGGGATTTAGATGAAAAGTTTAATGCAAAATCATCGCGACGCATACGATGAGATCACGAGGTCACTACTACGCCTGTCTCACACGCATGCATGTTTATAATAGCTGCCCCCAAGTACCGAAATATCCGCTGTCACAATGAGCCAATGTTGACATCCAGATACGTCATTATATAAGTCCATAACAACGTCGAGCCTTCCCGATCTACGTGGGTTCGATTGGTGAACGATTATTTCGCATCAGTCGAACGAACCCCTTGCAAATAGTTCTACGAGTACGCGACGATTGACACTAAGCCTCAGTCCCGTAAACATGTATTGATGACAGATGATAATAATTCAACGCAGCAGCTGCTGCTGCTGCAACGAGGTCGAGCTCGCATCGTGAAGCAATTTCCACGACTAAGAGATAATGGAATGGAAAAAAAAGTGTTGTATTTTCGTCCGGGATCGTTCAAGTTCAGCCATCTCGCGACGTTGGCTCGAACTTAATGCAGCGCACTGAGTCACATTCGATTTGGGTTTTTTTTTTCGTTATTATAAGCGACTGCGCATGCGCACGGTCGCAAACACCTCTGAGGTGCTTTCGATTCGGCGTTTGTCGTTATTATAACGCGACTGCGCATGCGCACGGTCGCTTTTTTGGTAAGAATTTATGGCGCTGTTAGCACTATCTCGATAAATACACCGGGAACTCGGAATAAGAAATACGGAGACGTTCCTCATTTTTGCTTAACTGTACTTAATATATTTCTTTATTCATGTCCCAAAAGTACGTTTTGGAGATGACGTCTATATTCTTATATATATTGTTCGGGGTTTTCAAACCTCTGTCTCAAGCCTAAATTATCTATATTATCAACCATAATTTACTATATTATGACAATTAATCATTTCGTTACAAATAATATAATCAAATAATAACATTAATAAATACTTGACTTTAGCAACATTCATATATAATATATATTATAAGATACCTTGGCATCAAATGCGAAAGGAAAAGATGATTTTCGCCAAGGAAAAATCTATATAATTCCTATAACTTTCTAGATTAGGATTCTATCGTTTTGCGTACTAAAATCGCCCCAGATTGCAGTCCATCGTGCGTTTTAATTACGTTTAGAGAAACCGTGTCGCCCTGCGAAGCAACAGCCGGTAAAAAAGATGACTGCAAGGATTTACCGTAAAAAACCACAACACCGATAGCGGACACGTGCCAGTCGTGAGCGTTCGCTCCTCGACGCGGGTAGTGCATGTTTCGTTTCGTTTTGAATCGTCATCGTATCGTACGCAAAATGAGTATATTCACGCAAAAATTTGACCCGATAACCGGCTCGACCGCATGGGAAATGCAGGATTCCGATTACGACTATCATCAGGAAGTCGCCAGATCGGCTTTCGCCGACATGCTTCACGATCACGAGAGGGTACGATAATTACAACGAAAAATGTTTTATTTATTCAATTATTTTTCTATACAATCGTCAACGATTTTTTTTTTCATTTTGTATCGTACAGAATGAAAAGTATTACATCGCGCTGAAAGCCGCGATCGACAAACGTCACGGGGAGGGTCGCAAAGCGAACGTGCTGGACATTGGAACTGGCACCGGATTGCTCTCGATGATGGCTGCCAAGTGTGGAGCGGACACTATAACTGCCTGCGAGGTAAGCTCGTTGATCTCCCCTGTTCATCTAAAAAAAAAAAATTGATAATTAATGTCAAAGCACGATTATTCCTCAGGCTTTCAGGCCAATGGCTGATTGCGCCTCGAAGATCATCCAAGAGAACGGCTTTGAGTCCAAGATCAAGCTCGTCAGAAAACGCTCTACGGAGATGACGGTCGGCGAAGAAGGAGACATGCCGATACGCGCCAATATTCTTGTCACCGAAGTCTTCGACACGGAGCTGATAGGAGAAGGCGCCCTATCTACTTTTCGTCATGCGCAGCAGGTTCTTCTGGAGGTAAGAACGCCAACTGGTCAATGCTGAAATGCCTTGAACAGCCACACGAGTGTCGACTTCGATGTGCTTCTCTGGAGCCTCTTGAGACTCCAAAGATATCTGCATGACATCAAATTTCATCTCTTGCAAGCCTCCATAAAAATTCAGGAAGAAAAGAAAATCTTTGCCTGAAAAATTTGCAACTTGATGAAATTTCATCTCATGCAGTTACACGGTCAGGGGAAACCAGGAAAGGTCTGGAAAAAAACTTGGTCAGGGAATGAGGGCAAAGTTAGGGAAATTCGAAATTGGACATGGTAAAAGTAAATTGTCGCCAAATCTTCTATAAATAAAAAGTACACCAAAGGAAACCGGGAAAAAAAATTGAGAGCATTTTGGAAAAAGAAAACCAGCATTGACCATTAATACAATAATTAGGTATTTTCATTTGTGTAATTAATGTTTTAAAATAGAAGTCGTTAGAAATTTGATCAGGGAACATCTTTCATTGGCAGTAAAAAGTCATGGATTTTTTGAGCCATTCATAATGCACCGCAGCTATGATGTTCATAACTAAAATTCAAGAATTTGATAACGATTTTGCTGACGATCTGTTTTTTTTCCAAATTGCAGAAAGACAGTCTGGTAGTACCAAGCAGCGGTACGGTGTGGGCGCAGTTGGTGGAGAGCGAAAGCGTCAGAGCGTGGAACAGGATAAATCCGCTGAGAGATCCGGAAACCGGAAAGCGGTTGATCGTTCCGCCGGAGAAAACGAACGACTGTCCGGGCGCGTCGGCGGTCCACGATATACAGCTGACCCAGTTGCCGAGGGAGTCGTTCGTCCCGCTGTTGCCGCCGCAGCCGATTTTCAGGTTCGATTGGACGGGAGGTGAGCCTCTCGTTTTCAACGAGACAGCGACGTGCGGCGCGCGGGCGATAGCCACGGGTACGGCCCACGCGGTGTTCGTTTGGTGGGACTTGACGATGGACTCGGAGGCGAGGGTGACGTTGAGCTGCGCGCCGGCCTGGGAACATCCCGACGCGAAAGAGTACATGAAGAAGGGAGCCAGTCTGGAGGAGGCGTCGGACAAGATTAACTGGCGAGACCACTGGATGCAAGCGGTTTACTACCTGCCCGACGAGTGCCCCGTCGAGATCGGCGAGCACGTTAATCTCGTGGGCTCGCACGACGAGTACTCGTTCGCTTTCCACACGGAAAAGTGTGATGACCAAAAAGCGAGGATGACAAATGGAACGTCGAATTCGAAGACGGTTTCGCCGATCTGCCATTGCTCGCTGCATCTTGCGTACTCGAGGACTCGCATCGGTCAGCTGAACGACGAGAAGAGAAACGCGAAGTACGTTCGCGCCTTGCGCAAGAGAATAAACAGCGAGACTGTTTGCCTCTGTTTGTCGGACGGCTCGATGTTCGGCCTCGCTGCTGCGTCCCTCGGTGCGAAGAGCGTCGTCGTCCTCGAACCGAGTTATCTGTCTCGAAGGACGCTGGAGAGTTTCGTTAAGGCGAACGGGCTCGAATCTCGCGTTCGCATCGTCGAATCCATCGACGAATTGCCGATCGACGAGAGGCCTGATGTCGTTATCGGCGATCCTTACTACGTTACCTCGATACTGCCTTGGGACAATCTGCGATTCTGGTATCTCGCGACGCGATGCGCACCCGGAGTACCGAGGATTCCAATGGCCGCGAGGATTCGAGCGGTCGCCGTGGAGTTCAAGGATCTTCACAAGATTCGCTCGCCGCTCGGAGTCTGCGAGGGCTTCGATCTCACGGCCTTCGATAAAATAGTCCAGGTACATCATTTAATAAATTTAAATCATTTAATTAAATAAATTCATTTAATTAAATAAATTCATTTAATTAAATAAATTCATTTAATTAAATAAATTCATTTAATTAAATAAATTCATTTAATTACCTTCCGTTACTCAATTTCGTTGTTCGATTTATTAGCCGTTTATTAACCGATATCTTCCCATGTTTTGAACTTTTTTTTTTGAGCAGGCTTCCAGTGAGATAAGCGACAACCCCGTGGAGGCTCATCCACTCTGGGAATATCCAGGCCGCGCCCTCGGTCAGCCTTTCGATCTCGCGCATTTCGATTTCACTGAAGACCTTACGGAGAATCGCGTGACAAATTTCTCCGGTGATGCTGCGTTCGGCGCGACGGGGACTTGCAACGGTGTTGCTATCTGGGTCGACTGGTATCTCGACAACGAGACGACCGTCTCGACCGGTCCTACGCGAGAGATCGCGCCCGGACAGAGGATATCGTGGGATTTCCATACGCGGCAGGGAGTCTTCCTTCTGAGAAATATCGCCGACGTGACCGAAACTTCTCTCCTCGGTTGGACGTTCTCCCACAGAGCGGAAAATACCTGGCAGTGTGACTTCGAATTCGACGTAAAGCAGAACACAGCGTAATCGATTTTATGACGATGTCTCGTCGCTTTTAATTGTAGATAAAGTTATAATTGACGAAAACAAAAAAAAAATATATATAGCCGAACGTTACGACGGTGCTTCCGGAAGTATGCGCAATTGTTTCGCTAATCTTTTGCCGATGAGTTTGGGGTAGGTCTTCTGTTTAATCAGGTACTCCTTGCTCTGGTGAGTTACGGCTCCGTTTTCCAATTGGAATCTGCAGAGATAGCGAAGCGGTCCGAGCATCGCGTCGCTCAGCCAGGGTTTTCCCTCGAGGAGGGACAACGACAGCGCTCCCGACTCCAGAGTCGAGAGGCAACCCTCGGTCGGCTGTGTTCTTATTACGTATTCGCTCGCCGGAACCCCGACGAGTTTGCACGCCCGCAAGTAGCACAGCGACGGACTCGAATGATAAATCGCCTGAAACGAAATTAATAACGAATTGACTACGAGTTGTCGATATTTTCGCGAGTATCGTTGAACGAAATAAAAATAATCGAAAATATTTACTTTAGCTTGCGGCCAAGTGCCGTCCAGCAGCACGAGGTTGTAAGGCCTCTGTCCATCGACCCCGACGACCGGAAGTCGATCTATGCTTACCGCGTCCGCGGACGGATATAGCAATATAGTGTCTGCATCCTCAAGAATCTCCATCAGACCCTCGTGCTTAGGCGTCGGGAATTTTTTGCCCCTGAAAAACAAAACATCAAAAAGATGTATCAGCGCTGGAAATGTACCGAAAAATACTTCAAGTTCGAAATGTAAAGTATCACAAGTACTTGAAGTATCAAGTGCAAGTATCACAAGTACTTGAAGTATCAAGTGCAAGTATCACAAGTACTTGAAGTATCAAGTGCAAGTATCACAAGTACTTTAAGTATCATCAAGTTTCGTAAATCGTTCAGGTTCCCTTCTCAGTTTTTTACGATATTTTGAAAAAATAAATTCTCGTGAAAATTATATTTATTGAAAAGTTTGGAGAGATAATCATATATTTATAGAATCAGGATGATGTTACTTAAATCGTTAAAAAGAGTCCCTAAAATACTAAACAGTACTCATGTACTTCAAGTACTGCCCAGCTCTGATGTATAACATCGCATTGTCGTCGGGGAATGAATTTTGTTTGTTGCAATTTGAGATTTTTCGTTACCTGAAAGTGAGGCACTTTCCCGGTTCGAGGGCAAGCGCGAGCATCGGTGCAGTCCGCAAACATCGTTTAACTTCCGCTGGATGTTGAAGTATTATTATTCGAGACTGTGGGCACAGTCGATTCTTCGGTAATCCTGGGCACCAGCAAACTCCCACGGGTCTTCTGCAGAAAAGAATTGTACCATAATTAGAAAAAAAGGAGCGTTTGAATTTTGCAGGTTATGTGACGTTTGTGTAAGTCGTTACTCACTTGCACTGTCCACATTTGTCTCGCATTATCGGGGGATCCGCTGGAATCGCGGACAATTCCTCCCAAACGTCATTCTCGTTCGTCATCGCGTCGCCTCCCGATAATTGTTACGGGTTTGACATCGAGCTTGACAGCTATCGTGCCGTAGCTATGGACATGTATGTTTGTTTCGAACAAATAAAATTATAACCGGTAAAATATGCCAGCCGGTAACTTTACCAGTAAATATAGCAATTGGTTTCGATATTATAAGCGCAGCTCTACAAAATTAGCCATACAACTTTAATTTACAAAGTTGCAATTTATACCATTTGTTTAGTGGTAATTTGTTGATGATTGGTAGTCTAATGAAATCATTTGGTGATCAATCGTTTAATCACAATAATTGAAAAAAGCAATGCGACCCAAAGTTGGCCAAACGTTATTTTTATTTTCCCAAATTGCTTCAAACAGGATGAGCCGAATTCATGCGGAATCGTTTCGTGGTCACGAATAATATAATTAAGGATAACCTTACCCAGATAGACACGCGCCACGAATAGTAGCAGTTGGCGCAATAATTGCGACATGTGTTGCACGTGCCGCAAATATTCGCCGTTTCTGGTCGATCTTGATCAATCTTACGTGGTCTACAGAAAAGCACGCTTTATTTGTTGGCATTTTTAAAGATTTTTTTACGGTCTAGTTTTTTCCCAACGAGTTTTCAAAGTCACTTATTTTAACATGAGAAGGATTGGATCTGACCGTAAATAGGATACAATATAGCGTTTTTCTCCGCCTGTTTCTGTTCAAACGAAATAAAAAAACTCACCGACTGAAGAGCATACTTTACTACAGATAGTGTCCAAATTTCAAAAAGATTTACGGTCTCTTTTGCAGCTGCCGTTAAAAAAACCTTTCTCTCACATCGACTACCGCGTTCAAGTCCCTCTCACGTTTCTGGTACGGATATCCTTAAAACGTTTCGTGGTTACTCATTTGGCAAAAAAAATGAACGACGCGCGCCTTACGGTGGGGGTCCACTAGTGCGTAAAAGGCTGGTGACCCTGGACCATAAATTATCATAGTCATGTAGTTATTGAAATTACCGCCGTTAAGATATTGTTAGTCACCGTGGATATTTTATCGCCTCGTAACACCATCGGCGCAACGATTCAACAGCACATACAGTCGGTGACAGCTCTTTAATTTAAATATTAAAAACGAAGGATCTATTACATACGTATAATATCCCTCCAAAAGCTACCACAGCAGCTCGCAGCCAGTATCGAAACACGGCTGCACAGGCAGTCGCTGTGAATTTTGCAGCTGATAAAGAAAATCGCTCCCTTATCACAACAAAAATCCCGATCTCGCCGTGAAATATCGCCAAATGTTTGTCTCTCGAATTTTCAAATGCCGAGTTCTTTACGTTCCTGTACAGTCTTTCGTATTTATCAGGTATGCACTTTTTAAAAATACGATTCAAAGACGTGATAAGGATAAATATGCGCTTTCCGAGAGGTTATAATGCTGGCCCTGAACATCGTCGATTTTCCATTGGCGAACCTAGAATATAAAAAAAAAAAAAAAAAAAAAACTTTCAGCGTTCTGCTACGAGTGTGTTCCATCTGTCTTGTCAGTTGTCAGATCCGACGGACTGTTTTAAAATATGTAATTTTTTTTTTTGCACAGAGCATACATGAATATATCCGTTCGTGAGGGCTTTTACGGAAAATATTGTTTATCGCGCCGGCGCCCGCTGAAACTCTCTCGCGTGACTCGTATGTAATGTGTACAAAGGATTTGGATCTATCGATCGAGCGAAGCTCCTCGCTGTCGAGGCGCACAGCTGACCACGTTCGTGACTAAATAAACCAAACGCGGAAACTCGAAGTTGTCGTGCGAACGGCTGGTTGAGCCTTCGAGAATTTTTTTGCCGTAACGCGAAACGACTAACGATCGGCGCAGCTCCGTTCTTTGTCGAATTCACTCGTTAGTCAACACCCGTCGAGTGGTGTTCACTCGCGCGATCGTCATAACCGTTAAATCGACACCTTGACGAGCGCTCTCAAGGCTCGAGGTCGCGACACTCACACGTACCGCGCGATCGATCGTCGAGGAAATCGTCGAGCACTGTCTATTTTTTTCGTCGCGCCCGAAACAAAGCGAAATGACGTCTTTGCATCGAACCGCCAAGATATCAGAGTCCGAGACCCTGGCCGCTGATAACAAGTAAGATCGTCTCGCGGAGGGTTCCGGAGAAAAATTTATCTGTTCCCTAAATTTCGATTTTTATTCACACGTCGTTAATCTGTCGAGATATCTTTTGGCTCGTTTGGAAAATTTTACTGTGTTCGTTGAATTTTCAGACGCCAAGCCTCAGAAATGAAGACGCCAGTTTTGACGGGACAGCATAACGACGGGATAAAGGAGCGTTACGACAACATCCAGAAGTCGCAGAATGACAAACTTGCATACAGGGGCGTGGTGCTGAGCAATGAGATGAGAGTTTTGCTGATAAGCGATCCAACCACGGACAAGAGCGCGGCGTCCCTTGATGTTAAAATAGGTAAATCACAGCTCGTTCCTCATTCGATTCAGTATTAATGTGTGATAAACAAATTGCTTGATGGACGAATATCGCTGAGACAACTGTTAATGTATAGTTAAACGGTATAATAGAAGCAAAAGTGTTCCTACCTATTTATTTAATTGATACTTTATTGTATATTTTATGCTATATTAATGTGTGATAAACAAATTGCTTGATGGACGAATATCGCTGAGACAACTGTTGATGTATAGTTAAACGGTATAATAGAAGCAAAAGTGTTCCTACCTATTTATTCAATTGATACTTGATTGTACACATTGTATATTGCATGTAATAAGTATTTTTATTTTCTTAATTTAAGTTCACAGTAAAAAAAAATTGTAAAAGTAATGCACAGTAATGGAAGTTTTTATGGAATAATTGGCACATTAAAATTAGTGTAAAATTGTTAGGAGAAATTATTAAATTTTTAAAGTGAAGTTCACGTAAATGATTGGATTTAAAATACTTTCAATTTATTTATTCATTTTAATTCAAATAAGAATTAACAGACTATAAAAGGGTTCAATTTTTTTTACAATTTTAAGCCTTTACTGAAGGCACCAAACATATTACCTTAATTGCTGATCTCGAGTTATTCATAATATATAATATATATATTTAATATATTAATCTATTGTCATCATTGTGTAATTTTTGTTCACCGTTCGATTTTCAGGTTTCATGAGCGATCCGGCCGAACTGCCGGGACTGGCGCACTTCTGCGAGCACATGCTGTTTCTGGGAACGGAGAAGTATCCTGACAAGAACGAGTACAACGCGTTTCTGTCCCAGCACGGCGGAGCGTCGAACGCCTCGACGCACATGGACTACACGAACTATTACTTCGACGTTACGCCCGATCATCTCGACGGAGCTCTGGACAGATTCGCCCAATTCTTCCTGAAGCCCCTGTTCACCGAATCGGCGACCGATCTCGAAGTGAACGCGGTAAATTCCGAGCACGAGAAGAATATCGCGAACGACGCGTGGCGCGCCGATCAGCTCGAGAAATTTTCGGCCGATCCGAGTCACCCTTACTCGAAATTCGGCGGCGGTAACAGAGAAACCCTGGATGTACTGCCGAAACAGAAGGGCATCGATGTTCGCGGAGAATTGCTAAAATTCCACAATACTTGGTACTCGTCGAATATCATGGCGTTGAGCGTTCTTGGAAAAGGTTTGCAATGAACTCTCGTCAATGTATAATCGTTAAAAAAATCATTTTCTCACGATGCCGCCATAATTTTTATACTTCATTTTTAATTAGTATAATATTATCATAATTTTAAATAATAATTAATTTTCCTACGTTGGCAGAGAGTCTGGACGAGCTGGAGAAAATGGTTGTCGATAGATTCGCGAATGTGGAGAACAAGAACGTCGAGGCCCCGACTTGGCCCGAGCATCCTTACAAGCCAGAGCACTTTCAGACGAAATGGTACGTCGTGCCGGTGAAGGACATACGATACTTGAACATGACCTTTCCCCTGCCGGACTTGCACGAGCACTACAAAGCGGCTGTAAGATTAAACAACTCTCTTTCGTATCGTGATCGATGTAACGAGCGTCCTGTTGATCCATCGAATTCTTGTGTCTCACAGCCGTACCACTACGTCTCGCATCTTCTCGGTCACGAAGGCGACGGCTCTTTACTGTCGGCCTTGAAGAAGGCGGGCTGGAGCGATTCGTTGATGGCCGGAAAACGAACCGATGCCAGAG
Source organism: Ichneumoninae sp. A BG-2022a (assembly GCA_030522665.1). NCBI lineage: Eukaryota > Metazoa > Arthropoda > Insecta > Hymenoptera > Ichneumonidae > Ichneumoninae sp. A BG-2022a. The sequence goes on from JAPYZC010000296.1 coordinate 29,747, forward strand.
GAGGTTGCAACTTTTTCACCGTCGTCGTCGATCTCACCGAGGAGGGCATCCAACACGTGGACGACATAATAGCTCTGCTGTTTCAGTACATCAATATGTTGAAGAAGGAAGGTCCGATCGAATGGATATTCGACGTGAGTCCGCGAGCACGATCGCTCGAAACCCTCGGACTCGTTGAACTTCCGGTTCTATCGTAATCGATTCGTCGTTTCGTTTTACAGGAATACAAGCAGATATCGAAGATGGACTTCGATTTCAAAGAAAAATCTATGCCCCGCAATTACGTAAACGGAACTGTCCGAGCTTTGCAGAAGTATCCGATCGAGGAGGTGCTGACCGCTTCCTGTATGTACAGAGATTGGCGCCCGGACCTGATCAACATGATCGTCGATCATCTCGTGCCTCAGAACATCAGAGTGTACGTTGTCGGAAAGTCCTTCGAGGACATCGCCACTGAGGTGGAACCCTGGTACGGAGCCAGGTTCAAGAAGGAAAAAATACCCCAAGAGGTCATAGACAGGTGGAGCGATTTGGGCTTAAGTTCGGAGCTCGCTTATCCGACGAAGAACGAATTCATACCCGAGGACTTTGTTATAAGAGCGAACGAGAAATCTGTTATCGACAAGTTTCCAACGATCATCGAGGATTCGCCCTTTATGCGCGTATGGTTCAAGCAGGACGACGAGTTTCTCCTGCCCAAAGTCAATCTTACTTTCGAATTCGCTAGGTGAGGAAGATACGATTTATTTATCGTATTTTTTGTGCATTAATTTTGTACGGTTGAATGCATTGTTGTTTTTTCTTCGTTTCGCAGTCCTTTGGCGTATATTGACCCAGTGAGCTCAAACTTGACCTACATGTACATCCAGTTGGTGAAGGATTCTCTTAACGAGTACGCTTACAATGCGGGACTCGCAGGACTCAGCTGGGAATTCAGTAGTAGCAAATACGGAATAACAGTGAGTACAAAATTTCACGTAAATTTTCTTTTCTACCCTTTGTACCTGCACGGTAAAAATAAATTGTAAATGTAATGTACTGGTGGATAGTCATGATAATTTTTTTCATAATTTACTAAGCTTGTAGATAATCGCTCAAAACTTTTTTCACCTTTTCCTCGGATTCGCTCTAAGCTGAACAATGATAGCTGAGAGCAGTTTTAAAACTGTTAATTTCAGTTAGCGATCGGAGGCTATCATGACAAGCATCGGACGTTGCTGGAGAAAATAATGGACAGAATGGTGAACTTTACGATAGACACGAAGAGATTCGCGATACTGAAGGAAAACGTGAGTGCCGGTCGAGCGTCGATGTCAAGTTGGTTAACGAATTCTTGCAAAAACATTTTTCATTCAGCACATCAGAGGCCTGAAAAATATGGAAGCCGAGCCACCCTACAAGCATGCTGTCTACTATCTGGCTGTACTGCTGGCGGAACGAGTTTGGAAGAGGGACGACCTGTTGGGAGCCACCGCTCGTAAGCAAATCCACAGATCTTAAAGCCGATGGAAACGCTGTAAAAAATATTGTAAATTTAATGTACGGGACTGGAAGTTTTTATGCAAAAACTGGTACATAAAATTTAATGCACAATTGTGATGAAAAATTCATATACTTTCTCATTGAAATTAACGTAAAGTATTTAAAATTAAAGTAGTTTTGTCGTAAAATTGAAGTAAATTGTTAAAAATAAAGTATTTCCATTATTTTCAATATACCGAACATTAATTTTTCGTCACAATTGTACATGAAATTTATTGTACCAGTATTTGCATAAAAACCTCCAGTCGGTTACATTAAATTTCAAAGGAATTTTTTTTACCGTGTAATGTTCGGAATTCAGGACTTTAATGTTATTAACATCGAAACACGATTGCAGATGTAACTGTGGAGAAACTTCAGGAATTCGTGCCACAGTTGCTGACAAAAATGCACGTGGAGTGTCTCGTTCATGGTAATTTGACGAAATCGGAAGCACTGGAGACCGTGCAGCTTGTGGAATCGAAATTGAGGGAACCCGCCCGGGAGAATAGCGAACGATGCATCGTGCCTCTGCTACCGAGACAGTTGTTAATGTATCGCGAGGTCAGCTTGGACAACGGTGAGTCCCGTCGATCATTCCAAACTGTTTCCCTATGCAGCGACATTATTTTTTTTCTTTTTTTTATAATTCAAAAAAAATTGTTTCAGGCTCTCATTTCTTGTATCGCGTCGAGAACAACATTCACAAATCTTCCTGCACCGAGGTGTATTGGCAGAGCGGGTTGCAGTCAACCGAGTCCAATATGCATCTGGAATTGCTCGCTCAAATAATATCCGAGCCATGCTTCAATATTTTGAGGACACAGGAGCAGCTCGGTTACATAGTTTTCAGCGGTATACGGAGAGCCAACGGTGTCCAAGGACTTCGGGTCATTGTTCAGAGTGATCGACATCCGAATTTCGTGGACAATCGAATCGAAGTGTTCATGGAATCGATGCTCGTGAGTAGATTAAGAATAAACTTAAGAAAAAAAAATGTTGAGATTTTAATGAAAACGGGTTCAGAATGTTCCAAAAAATTTAAAACTCACACGCTCACCGTGTGTTTCTTAATCAATAGAAAATCACAATATGATAGCCCTTCGACTTTTAGAAGTAGAGAGAAATTAATTAATTTTTCCGATTTTTATCTTTCATCAGGAAGCACTAAACAACATGAGCGATGAGGAATTCAACAGACACAAAGCATCATTGGCGACGCAACGTCTCGAAAAGCCAAAAATGATAGGAACCCTCTCGGCAGTGTTCTGGAGCGAAATATCTACCCAACAGTATAACTTCGATCGTACGAACATCGAGGTTGCTTACCTAATGACACTGACGAAAGAACAGATTATTCAATTCTTCAAGGTAAGGTCAAGCGGCAATGCCGTTACGTTGATTCGTTCCATTCGGGTGGATTCGCGAGGTTCTACCTTGTTAATTCATTTTTTATTTTTTTTGTAGGAAGTCGTACACGAAAAATCACCTATCAGACGGAAGCTGGCGGTTCACGTAGTGTCGACCGCAGAGGGCGGAGCTGGATTGGTGGAGACCGTCGAGGAGAAGAACGAAGATCAAACGGCCGAGGTTCCGGTAGAGATCAAGGATATCGTTGCGTTCAAAGCGAGCCAGTCGTTGTATCCGCTGCTGAAACCCTTCAACGGTATACCCAGAAAGGGACAACGCTCGAAGCTATAATAGTTGGGACGTTCGATTGAGAATATTTCAAAATTAACTCCAACGACCGCTCGGTCGTTACGATTGAATAGAAAATTTTAAACTGCATGAGCTCGAGGTCGTATCTTGATCAGCACGTGTTTTACGATAATCCAAATATAATATTGCAAATGATAGTACAGAACTTGACGAATTGTAGCCGTCTCGTAGGAGTGACTGACGGGCTGCGAAAATGGCACACTACGGAAAAGAAATTACACTTATATTTTACAGTGTGATTGCAATAATAGTATTCGGAGGTATTCGGATGAGAACGAAGACACCATCGATATCATCGACGCGTAAAACAAAAATAAAATTGTGGAAAAAATTCGTGTACATAAATAAAGAAAACTTTTTTTTTCGTGATTAACGTTTTCGTACACGTTATTCACCCCCATTCGTCCGAGAGGCACGGATCGTCGGGAGGGGACGATCGAAGATTGAAAAATTAGGAAATAAAGTTGTTTATTAATCGTATTTAAATTAATACATACAGGGCTTTTGAGTTTTCTACACAGTTTCATTATGCATACAATAACAATAATCAATGGGAAACAATATACAACGGAAATATACAAATACTCTTCTGTAAATTGATTACGTCTTACATTTTTGTTTTTGTCGTTTTTTTTCTTCTTCGTATTAATATTATACAATTGATCGGTACGAAATCGTTGAAGCTCTCGGGGTCGTGGCGTTCCCGCGATTCGACCTGCCCGAGATAATTATCAGTAAAAAATCTCGTTATATTACATCGGGTAGAAAAAAGAACGACAAACCCTCTACGAAGTTGCAAAAAAAGCACGAGAAGAAAAAATATCGAGATTGACAGTCGCGCAGTCTCGATCTCGTGAACGCCCGGTCTCTCAAGATTCTAATTAAATTGATTAAATTGCCTAAGGGAGATCGACGTTCGTTATAATCGCTCGATTAACGTCTGAGAAAAGGGGGGAGGGGGTTGAAAAACGAATTCGGGAAGTCGTTTCTTGGACGGCTGGTCAAAGATCAAAGCGCGGAGAACAAAACGGCGCTCGGCTCGCTCGACGTTTCCGTTGGCCGAAACTCTCAGCGCTGCTAAATAATAAATTCAGCAAACGGCGAAGCGCTCATCTAATATTTACTACGTCTACATCCTCGATCACACACACTGATGGTCGGTGGCGTTAAAAAATCTAGACACTCCGAAATTCGTTAAATTATGCGAGTTTTCTTTTTTCCTTCATCTTTCGTTCATTTGGCGTAATGTTCTTTTTTTTATAATCGTAAAGTGTAGTAAGGCTTCTTCGATGTCTGACGTTCACTTTTTTTCGCGGAAGGAGTTTACGATCTTTTATTTTCAATTAATTTCTCAGCTAATGGAATTTATCTTTATCTCTACCGGTCTCGTTGACGTCTTGTAAAAGCACGGAATCAACGAGAATTATCGAAGTTTGGTGCACGTGCGATCGGAGCTTGCGTCCGAGGGGGACACAGTGAAAGAAGAACACGAGAACCGAAGGAGCCAACGACGATCTAGCCTAAGTGTCACGTTTCTTGCTTGGCCAATCGCGCCATACTTACAACGCGCTGTACTTACAACGTACAGCGGTTTTTTTTTTTTTTTTTTTTAAAGGGATCGATTACTCCGGCAGCTATTCGCTCCTATCGAAACACCTTTTCGATTTTCAGCTTGCCCAGTCTTACTTCTATTATACACATTTGTTCAAATAAATACACGGCTATCACATTAATACACTCGCTCGAGACTTTGCAGTTCTTGTCGTTAGCCCAAAGCCATTTTTTAATAGCATTTTTTTTTCCATACCGCCAACTCTACGTCTTTTTTCTTCATCTATCTGGTTGGAATTCTCTAGAGAGTGCCACGCGAAAATTCGACATTCGTTCGGAGCGAGTTACAGACGATCAAAAACCACGACGGGACTCGCACGAAATAAATATACAATACGCGGAACTCGCGAAAGTGTTTTTTTTTTTTTTTTTTTTTTTTTAAGAGAAAAACGGGAATACGCATTATTCGGAGTGTGCTTGACGTAACAAGAAGGAAGGCCTCTCTCGTCTGTCCTTCGTTAATTCAACTATGTACATCGTCGACCCGGAAAATATACACGTTTCGTTGAAAAACCCCCGACGTTTCGACATCGCGAAGAACAATCGTCATTGTTTTCGATCGCTCGATTGATCCTCGAGGCTCCCCGACGGCGTCTCGGGTCTCGGTCGGCACCGACGCGCGGCTTCCTGGCACTTTTATCCTTCGATGTCCTAATCGCTCTCCGGACTCGCTTCGAGCGCGTCGAAGCAACGCGGAGCGTCGCAAACGTTCCAGGCTTCCCCGCCACCTCACGGACGCGCGCCCGCCAAGGGGGGAGAAATCTCGCGGGTGCCTCGTCGAAATTCCGAGGCTAAATTCAGTCTTGCCCGCTACGGAACTTCATTGTTACTTGGGAAAAAAAAGCCCGTTAGTCCTTCCCGGCGTGGCTTAACTCTTCGAGTGTACGTTCGTCTTCTGGGCCTTCTTCTTCCTCGCTGCTAGCATGTCGTAGAACGGATTGTGCGATATACTTTGCCTGAAAAAGAAAAAACGCACGAGCGATTGGTATCGTTATCGATCCGAGAACTAACTTTTTTTTGCGACCCTGAAGATATCCGCACGAGACGAAATTTCGTCAAGTTATAGCGGACGTTTGCCTCGCGCAAACTTTGCTCGGGAAAGTTCACTCAGAGAATAAAATTCTACGAGGGAAGTTTTTTTTCTTAAGGCAATGGAATGACAGAGACTTACCAAAGATGAAATTTGATGTAAGAAATTCAAGGATAATCCAGAAAATTTCCAGGTTTCTTAAGGACATTACGGAAATGTGAATAAAGCCAAAAACCGCATTTATTTGTTTCCAAATATAATTTTGTTTCTTTTTGGACGCGAAATAAAAAATGCTTGTACGAGTTAAAATTTATTCCGACTTTGACGACTTCATGTAACTTTGCATCAATAATACAAAACTGCATATTTTTGTCGTTCTGTTTACGATATGAAGTTTTTTGAAAGTGAAAAATGGTTACTTATTATTCGTTTATATTTTTTTAAATGTTCGAATGGCTAATTCGAACTTAAGTACTTTAAAGTTCATTAATTTTTCATCACAATTGTACCTTAAATTTAATATACCAATTTTTGCATGAAAACTTCAAATCCGGTGCACTAAATTTACAATTTTTTTAACAGTGCACCATGCAGATATCTTCAGGTCATATCTTTTTTTATTCCAAGCATAGGTCAAGTCTTCAAGAAAATTTTACCTGACGCATTTGATCCACTCGTCTTTCTCCTCGTCCGTGGCCGCCGACATCCTGTACACGGTGTGCTTTCCTGCGAGTATTAAAACAGTGCAAGTATTTAATACCCGCGAAACACGACAATTCCATTTGCACAGCCCGCCCATTACTTCGGCACACGTGCACCTGGGTTAACCGTCTATGCCTCTACATATATAACGACTCTAAAAAAAAAAAAAAAGAAAAAAAATGTGTCCGAAAACTGCGTACCTTCAACGACCTTTCCCTCGCTGTCGGTTTTGCACGCTTTTATGAACTCCGAGCCGGCGGCGTAGAGCTCGAAGCAATGTGGCTTGTGTCTGTCCTGGACCTCCCTGACCTGAATGTTTTCCAGGGGAATAATACCCCGCGGCTCCTTGTCCGTCGTGTACTCGAAATAGTACAGACAGTTGTCGTTGAGGATGAACCATCGTCGCTTCCAGCTCTTGTAACGTCCGCCTGTAACAATTCGTACGATGAAGATTTTTTCTCTTTTATTTTTTTCGGGGAAAAATACAGAGAGCCGAGGAATACGGTTCGGAAGGTCGGGTGATCTCTAGAGTCACTCGTGGTTACTCGCGGACCGGAGATGTGGTGATTTATTTACCTGCTGTCTCCGTCAGGGCAGCGGTGCGGGACAGAGAGGCACACACACACTCGGTCAGTAAAGTTAATATGCATATTCGATATTTGTATGTTGCATTTAGTATGTACAGTCACGTCGTTGACAAGGTCGCGATAACTAGCTATGACTCTAACGGCAATGTAACGATTCACTATAATGGATCTCTGAACGACGGGATGCACATTGGACACTCGTTGGGAGTGTCGATGATGATATGAGATGAGATTTTTCATTTTTCATTTTTTTTTTTCCTACTATGACAAACATCGCAAGACTCGAGCTCCGTTGCGTGACATTCGCGGTTGTCAAAGCTCGACGACGAGGAACGGGCGTTACCTTGCTTCCACAACCAGCCCTCCTTGTCGGGATTGAAGAACGTGTGCATCAGATCGTTCCCGTCGTCCTCCGGGATCTTGAAGGGTTCCGTCTTTATGCTCTCGTACAGACTCTGAAATCATAAATAATGACACTGTAGAATAACCGAAAGGGCATCGAATTGTCACTGTAGGCGACATAATAAATATGCACATACATAAATATTGTAACGAATAGGTAAACCGGACAGTGAATGGACTGTTAAGCAGACGAAGAAGCCAATGAATAGAATTTTTTTGTGCAAGTGCTTTTATGGAAAGTGTCCATTCATTGGCTGGTTTACCGGATAGAGGTGAGGATGGACCGAGACACACTGTATTATACATAGATCGATTGACCAGATGACAAGAGTCTTGATCGGACTTTCTGAGAGAACAGACGTGTGAGAGTTCGTGCTCGAGATATTTAGCTGCGATTGTATTTATAATATCCGCTCCAAAACCAAATACGCGCGTTACTTATTCCACGAGAACGTAACAATGTATTAGCGGGCTTTTTCGGCTCGGTTGGGTTTCTCTTAGTGGGGCCCAAGATTAAATCGGCCGAATTGACGTACGAGCGAAAATCATGTGTGCGAAGGCGCTTCTTTCGTATCGTAAAACTTCTGACATTTTATTTTTAAGAATCGTAAACATGCCGAGAGTTTATTTTTTCGTATTGCGAAATTTCCAAAACTTTTCGTGGTAATCGGCCGAACGTTATTTCTCCAAATCGCTACTTGACCGAACGTCATTTTTCTGAACATTAATTTCACCGCAATTCGTTTCTCCGAATAGTTAAACTTGCGAACATCAAGTGGCTGAGTGGTCATTCTTCCGAATCACCAATCAACCGAATCACGAAACTTAATATTATGAGAAAATTGTGTGACCGTCTGCTATTATACCCGTTCGTAAAAATCTTACGCTGAGCACGAAGCGATTCGGATAAATTACTTGTCGCATAAATACTATTCGGAAGAATGACGATTCGGCGAGTTGACGTTTGGAGGTTTAACGATTCGGGGAAATTAAGTTCGGTCGAAATTATTATTCGGAAAAATGACGATTCGGAGGAACAACGTTCGGCCACTTAATATTTCCAAAGAGTAACGTTCCTTTAGATGAAGATTCGGAATTAACCAAGTTATGGAAATTTGACTATTCGGAAAAATAAAGATTGAGCAGTTTGATGATTCGAAAAAATAAAGATTCAGCAGTTTGACGATTCGAAAAAATGACCTTCGGTTAAATGACGTTTCGAAGGAACAACGTTCAGCAAATTACTCTTTCCAAAGAGTAACGTTTTTTAAATGAAGGTTCGGAAGAATAAAGTTATGGAAATTTGACGATGCGGAAAAATAAAGATTCAGTAATTTGACGATTCGGAAAAATGAAGTTTGGGAAGTTCGACGATCCGGAAGAAGTGCGTATTCGGATCCATGATTTGCGGCCACAGGTCGATTCGGCCGATTGAAGCTTCGGCAAAATATAATGTGGCTCATCTTTGAGTCTTTCCGCGAGTAGCCGTGTGAGCGCCCAAGGACACGCACCGTACTTTACAATATTATAGACGGACATGTGTACGACTTTATCGCCCGGAGAGTCGGCGGCCGGATCGCCAAGTCCATTGACTACGGCGCTTGGTAATATGACGCGGGATATAACAGTTAATAGAGGCAATTTTGCGAGCGGAGAGCGGAGAGCGGAGAGAGAACTTCCCCGTCGTCGTGTTCGTCGCGTCGACGGGAGCGTTCGGAGCTTGCATAAATCCGTCATTAGCGAATCATTGAAACAGAGTGGCGAAACCGTCTCGACTCCCTCCCGCGTGTCGCTCTCTTGCTACATATACGGTTCTCGGCTCAGCGACATCGGATGGCTTGCATAAGCGCATCAATTACCTCGCACAGAGTGCGTCGCCGGGGCGCCGATCGCAGGATGCTACGCAACGAGACTCGAGCATGCGAAAGGTAACGTATGCAAGAATCATATACGGAAGAGCGGGGCAATATGGCACATGGGGGCGAAACGAGACGGTGGCGCAAAACGCAATCTTCCAACTGTTTTTCGATGGGACAGTGGGACAAAACGGAACAGAGAATCCGAATTTATCGATGGGGCAAAATGGGATAGCAGGGCAAAACGCAATTATCCATTCATTTTTGGATAAGACAGCGGGGAAAAATAGGATAGAAAATCCGGATGTATCGATGGGGCAAAATAGAACACTGGGTGGAAAAACGGGACAGAAAATTCGGATGTATCGATGGGGCAAAATGGAACACTGGGTGGAAAAACGGGACAGAAAATTCAAATGTATCGATGGGGCAAAATGGAACACTGGGTGGCAGAATGGGACAGAAAATCCGGATGTATCGATGGGGGAAAATGGAACACTGGGTGGCAAAACGGGATAGAAAATCCGGATGTATTGATGGGGCAAAATAGAACACTGGGTGGCAAAATGGGACAGAAAATCCGGATGTATCGATGGGGCAAAATGGAACACTGGGTGGCAAAAAGGGACAGAAAATCCGGATGTATCGATGGGACAAAATGGAACATTGGGTGGCAAAACGGGACTGAAAAATTGATGTATCGATGTGGCAAAATGGGCAATCCAAAAAATGTTTGGAAAATCGCGTCTTGCCGACTGTTCCGTTTTGCCCCGTTCTTCTCCAAATACAATTTTGTTTCTTCTTTTCGTCATAAGCAGTTTCAACGACCGCGAATGGATGAGCGCAAGTGACTATGAGGAAATAGCGCGTTATTGTGCGTCACGTATTTTTCGCGCTTGGAATTTGCGCTACGCGGCTTTCCCGGAAACCGTTCCGAGCTCAACCGTACGACCTTTAACGCGACGCGGGACAGATAGCCTTTGGCTAAACGGCAAACAAAGCTGCGATGAGTAACGACGGAGAGCTGTGATCAAAGATCAGCCGCACGCGAGAGAATCGTAATTGCGCGTGTGTGTGTGTGTCGCGCGAAACTCCCTGGTCGATTCTACGTAAAATCGATTTCTGGTTTATATGTCGCCCGCGCGAGAGGAACTACCGGCGCTCGTCTGCTGCCGTATGTACACGACGACGCCAGGCCCCATGGCAAACATAATAAATCTAACGTGCAGCCGAATGCCGTTGGCTGGGCTGGGCGGAACGCAAATTTGCATTGGTACACGACAATTTGCGTTGGAAGCTGCGAATCGTACATGAGCATACTGCGAGATAACTGCCGGATTCGTATTCGGTGAACATTTTTTACTTTTTTTTTTAGACTCTTGTATTTGACGGAAAAAAAGATTATTTTTTTTGCCACGCTTTTTCATCGTCTTGTATTGCAAGGACAGATGCAAAAAAATTATCATGGCGCATTCTTGCCACGACTGTCAATAGACAGCGGTTGCAAATATACGCCATGATAATTTTTTTGCGTCTTTCGGTGCAGAACTCCGAGGTATTTTTTGCCGCCGATCGCAAATCTACGTGTTTCACTTATTTCACTACTGGTCCTATTCGATACGAAAATTCGCGTCGATTATTTTAAAAAATGTATTACGCTTGGTCATGAGCATACTGCGAGATAACTGGTGGATTCGTATTCGGTGAACATTTTTTACTTTTTTTTTAGACTCTTGTATTTGACGGAAATAAAATTATGATTTTTTTCGCCACGCTTTTTCATCGTCTTGTATTGCAACGACGAATCCAAAAAAATTATCATGGCGCATTCTTGCCACGACTGTCAATAGACAGCGGTTGCAAATATACGCCATGATAATTTTTTTGCGTCTTTCGGTGCAGAACT
>JAPYZC010000297.1:0-40604 GCA_030522665.1 Ichneumoninae sp. A BG-2022a
TTTGCGATTATTTGTCGTCTGCTATAAAAATGCTGCAGCTGTGTGCTATTCTACAGTGCATTGAATTCATTCAACGTGTAGTAACCTCGAATACGTGTCAAGCTGCGTCTATGCTAATTTGTTATATATAAATATATATATATAAGTTGTTTATTCGTGCTTTTATAAATTATTATTAGTTTTTATTTATTTATTTATAATCTTAGTGTTTTCACGTGCTGGTTATTTTCGTTGCGAATAACGGAATGATAGAAGATATCGAAAAAATTGAGGTTCTAGGAAAGGAGGACTGAAAGAAGAAGAAAGGGTGGTGCGGCTTCATCGTAGCGATGGACGGACCGAGTTTTGGATCCACGGGTATCAGTAAAGCCCCAGTGGTTTGGGTAACAACCAACCTATCCGCGGAGGCTCCGACCAGGAGCAAGAGAGCACGCGGACTGCATAATGTTCCGTTGGCCGGTCGAAAGGGAGCGCCGAAAAGTCTGTCGTGGTAGGAGGCAACTTCGCCGCGGGACGTACGAGCTTTAATGATCGGCGTTGCGTGATTTATTTTTGGAAACTACGAAATATCCCGCCGAAGCGTCTTGAGTGGCCTCTCTAGATAAGAACTGTTGCGGAGGAGGGAAGAGCGCGATTCGGCGAAAAGAATGCGTCGGCAACGAAAGCGCAGGAACCGCAGGAAGAAAGTCTCGGAGACGCGGGAGGAGTCTCGTGATGGGCAGAGTACGTATAGCGAAGAAACTCGGTGGAGAGAGACGAAACTCCCTCTACATGCCCGGAAGGAACGTCTAGGAACGAAAACACCACTTTGCAAATTTAATCCCAGTTTCGCCTCCTATTCGAGGGAACCCACCGCGACCGCCACATTGTTCTTCGCTCCTAATTTTGAGTTCCCGACGCGCACCCACACAGACCACGAACGCAGACGGATAAACGATGTATAACCCGAGGAAATAGAAATTGGAGGAGTTCGAAGTATAACCAGAGAGCATTTAATAATACGAGAGAAGCCAAAAAATTTCAATTTTTAATCATACCGATCCGAGCCTCATGGGTTTCAGACACGTCACCGCGAAGCGCTCAAGCTCGTCGAAACTACGTTCTGAAAATGTATGCCAAACTCGCGACTTTCGAGTCTCGAGGGGGATTTCGTGACTCAATAGAATCAACGGGGAGGCCTCCGCACTTTTGTTTCTCGTTTCCGCGACGTTATTTTTCGGGGCATCGGTGTGGTGGGGGGGGGGGGGGGGAAGAATTGCACGCCATGTCGAGGCGGTTTGGCTCCCGGGGACGCCGAGAGCGTGGACGGAGTCGCATGAATAAAGGCCCCAAAGATCCTCGTCGAGTATAGGCTGCATCTCGAGAGCTGCACGATCGTTCCCCCGACACGTATACAAAGCCCGGGCCACCAACCCATGTGCCCCTATGTAAGACTAGTGTAACACGATCGGGTTTGAGGCACACACGGCGGCGTGGCGTCTGCCCCAATCGTGTTACAGCGACAGCGTATGCTCTATCCCAGCCGATTTCGCCAGCCGCGCGTCGACCGCGTTTCTAAATCATGTCTACCAGTTTCACGCGATATCTCCTCGCCTACCGTGCGCGAGGAACTCGCCAATAAGTACAATAATCGATGTGCATCTGGTTGCACTCGTATAATCCCCCTTGTCGTACACACGAAACCTCCGTGTAAAACACGACTCGATTACCTCATTGTGTTTGTACTAATGGCGGCAAACTCTTCCCACCCGGCGTATCCCAAGTTTGTAATAAGTATCGTAACACACACGTCGTTGTAATTCGATGGATGGAGTCTCTCTTAACCCGCGCACGTATTCCGGCTCTCCGGCAGTTCCGCGTATTACAAATTTCTCGTAGCATCGTCTCTGAACACCGAGGTTCGAGTACTTAACTCCGTGGCTGCGCCGCGTCTCATAGTTTCGCGCCGCTGAAAGTGAACACGTGCGAGCGTTAAGCCTCACGTTTCGATCTCTTTCTTTCGTCGGATATCGCGAATATGTATACACACGAGGTCTAATGGTCGTACGTGTGCATCTTGCATCGCGTCTCATACACATACCGAGAGTTCTCTTTGCCGCTGAGAGATAGATAGCTCCGAGCCAGATGTATCGGCTGAGAAGCGTTGGCTTCAAGCGATTCTTGTGCTCGTCCCTCGATTCCCTACCTCCGTGTTACGTTGCTCTGGGAAAGTCAGCGAGATCCCAAAGAGGCGAACTCGTGCCCCGTCTTATATATACCCGCTGGTATGGACCACAGCCGGCAATAAATCTCCGGCACACTCGAGGTGGAGAGACATCCGTTCGGTATCCTCGCGAATGTAAGCTGCCGCTGGTTGCTGCCGCTTGTGCTGCGGCACTCGTGGCCGGCATGTATTCTCGGCTCTCTCGACTAGCTTATGACAATGTGCTCGTCCCGTCTCGCCGAAGCCGCCGGGAGCTCGGGAACGAAACTCCGCGCGCTCTCGGGAGTTTTCCCATTCGGCGCGCGGTTGCCTGCATGAGCGCCCTATGCAGATCTTCTCCAGGTGAAATAATACGGCTGGAGCTACCGTATTCAAATACAAAGTACGTGCGAAAGTTACTCGCTTGTCTGCGTGTCTCAAATAAAGTTGTCACACTTTCTATTCGGAAGCTCCGATGGTTAAGAGAGAATAATAATATTGTACAGATATTCCGTACAATACTCGCGCGGATAAATCAAACCTAGTTCGCCGAACGATAAATGAGTACATCGGTGTGATAATTCGTCTAGTTTGAACCGTGACGTCACACACTAGTTCGCAGGATAGATGCGATATGTTGAAACGAATTCCAATTCATCTCAGCACGAGAATGAACGATATTCTTTCGAATCTTCGCCGTCGTAAACCGAGCATCGAGAGACGTCGGTGAGAGCAGCGTATCCACTCTGCTCGAATACCGAAGTACGATATTACCGAAAGGAGAGCACCTTGCAATTTTATAACTGGCGGCGATCTACGATGCCGAACGGTTCCGAGCTGCTCAACCGCTCTTGACCCCCGGGGGGCGAATAAGGGTTTCGCGGAAGCATCGGAGGAGCGGAGCAGAGTATATGCTCCGGTTGTTTTACCGTACCGGAGAGCGAGGGCACGCGAAGCGGGGTCAGCAGTGCAGCCCGTCGTGCAGCATCGCCGCCGCGATGCGCCTCGCGGCGGTGCGGGGCAGCGGGGTGGTGGTTGGCTCTCGGTAGGTGACGTTATTAATTGGTTAATGAGCAAGAAGCAGCGTGTATGCGCCGGGCGGAGAGAGGCAGAGAGAAAGAAGCGGCAAGCGAGGAACGATCGCAATAAAACGTGAGGAACAGCCGGGGCGCATCGAGCCGGCAGCGGCGGCAGCAGTTCCATTCGCCTCGTCTGACCTCGCGGGGGCAAAGCCTCTCTTCGTGGTGGATGAGCGTTCCGTAAGGAACACAGCGTGCCTGCTGCTGGCCTGGTCAGCCCGCGAGGATGCACGGCCTGTGGTACACACAGACACGCTCTCTACCCGGGGAGTGGTCAAGTCCGCCGGCGCTGCTGGATTAATTATCATTACCATCGTGAGCGGAATGAGATCGTCCTCGTACACAAGCACCGAACGTGCGAGTCGTACACAGAGTCCGCTTCCTCGTAGCGGTGAGTCCGGGACTACCGCACCCGTGCACCGACCCACTTACCGCGTCCCGTGTGTACGGTCCACCGAGAGGCAACGTCTTCGTGTGGTGGTGGAGATACACACGAGGTTCGCAGCAGGAAGAGGAGGTACACCGGAGACGCCCTCGTCGACGTGGAAAAATAAACGGATGATGGAGAATCCCGCATGATACCGAGCGAGAAACGAATTGAGAAAGAGATCAAAGAAGCCAGGGAAAAGGAATTGAAAAAGTTGGAGCGAGGGGGGGAGGGACCGGCAGCGGCGGAATCGGTGAGAGGTCGAGAGATGAGAGTTTCACGGACCTCTCGGCTCCCCTGCTCACTCGCCGTATGTGCCTACTCGAGTTTCCCTGGCTGCCCGAGAAACCATTAATCGTACGTGGAATTCCGCGGACCTGTGACGGTCACCTGCATCTTTGCCGGATGTATCTGTACGCTTTACTCCGCTACAGTTGTACGGTATGAGCTAAAGCTTGTGTACCGTGGACTCTCGACGAAGCTATCGCGCGTTGCGTTGGAACCGGCGCACGCCTGCCTGATGGGCTCAACGAGGACCGGAGAACATGCTTCTGTTCCCCAGCGATGCTCGCTGCCGCTTCAGAGAGTCGCTCTCGCGGGCAAGCCTCCCGATCCTTACGTGAACGGCTAACGATGCCCATTAGAGCGGTACGCCGAGAGCATATATACCGGTAGGTGTATCGATACGTACGGAGAAGACCGTGCGGGCAAAGCGCTTCGCCGAGCGTTCGCTGAGTCTTCTACCCTGACTAATCGCAACGCGCACGACTCCATACCTCATGCAGATCGGCTATTCGTCTTGGGCTATCCTCCAGTTTGTCAGCCGAATCGATTCGATAAAGATACCAGCCGTCTATGACGTCCGGCTTTGGAAACATGCACGGAACACAGACTCTCCGCACACAGCGAAAGATACAGGACTCTTCGCTATTACCCGCATCTCGGTCTCTGCATCAAGCTTAACTGCGCGTCTCCTCGCGAAACGCTCCGGAGTCTTGAATCCTCACTGAAACGACCGACAGGAAGGGACCCCCTTTAAAAGGTAAGGAGCGTTCGTTTACCACATTTCTCCGATAGTATATATAGAGAGACCTCTCGAGACTCCTCTCCGCCGATTGATAGTTCGAACTTGACGAGACCCCGGAATAAGATATGGAAGAGGCTTAACGAGAGGACGACGATGATGGAGGAATCGTATTTTATACTTCGTGACTACTTCGTTCGAGGAACGCGACGGATAGTACGGAACGGCTTGCGGGCAGTCAGCTCGGCTCGTCGGACACTGGAATTCGCGATATCGCTTCGTGGTAACCTTTTAATTGGAATATTTTACGAGGATAAAAATTGGCGAATCGTTTTTTCCATCGAGAACCTTGGTGCCCCGCCCAAGAAATTTCTCGTTCACGCTAACCCAGTGACCCTCAGGAACCTCGGCTCGAAACGAGCCAACGAATCATTACATTATTTTGCAACATTCCTCCATCTCCGTTTCTATACCCGGCGTGCCCAGTGCGCTTCGACCTTTATTGCGGTCTCTCGTTGTCCGTATTACTGTACCGCGGCTTCTAGTTGTAGCATAGTTTTGCCGTTGGGGAGGTTCCATTACTTTCTACTAAAGGTTATCGCTCGGGTTCATTGCTGATGCCGGCCAGTCGGCCACGATTTTCATAGGTGAAAAGTCTCACCGGGAAAACTCGACTCCAGTACGGGGAGAGGAAACGTATGCTGAAAATTCCAGGGCCGCTTCAGAAAAATTACCATACAGATTCTACCGTACAAACATAGTAGTTTTTCTCAGACGGAACACTGTAATTTTTGCCAGATCTCCGCACAAAAATTACCATTGGAGTCAAATGATCGCGATTACTGGAGTTAGATCCAACAGACGTTCGGATTGACTTCCGTGTCTTTGAATTCGATCGCGTCAACGGCGAGATCGAGATCGATGCCGATCGATCGGTGCGGAATAGATGAAAATGCCACGTAGGAGTGCCCCTTGTAAGTTAGCCGCGAGATGTACGACGTTACAGGAGGCTCTAGTTTCGGAGCGTGTGTATACATAAACTGTTGGATCTCTTTGGCCTCCCCCGCAGTACATAACTCGTACCAGCGGCACGGTGACGCAACCGTTCGAGACGAAACCGGCAACCCAGATCTGTCAATGAAACACGACGCGATCAGCTCTCCGAGGTTTATATACGGCGAGGGAGGAGGATCACGCGCTGAGATTTACAAGAAATAAAGAATAGATTGAACGAGTTAGGTGTATACACGGTGAGATAAAGAGAAAGAGAAAGATTCGAAAGGTACGAGCGCTAGAGAGGGCTCGCCATTCATCAGCACCGATTGCCGTAAGTGGAGAAGGAACATTAGTGGATCAAACGAGGATCGAGGTGAGTTCCCGCAAAAGCTGCGATACAGTTTCACGATTCAATGTGCTCATCTTCGGCTGCTCGATCAGGCAGGCGCAATCATCTCTTCTCCGAGCTCGCCCCACCGCCGTTGCCGATTCTCGTACGAAGAGCGGCTCTTTAAAGACGGCTGCACGACGCCTCGGTTGCGTAACATCGTGTATCCTTAAATGATAACGAGATACGTGTCGAACGAGGCGAACTGTAGAAGTTCGCGGTTATAAAATATACGGATAGCTCGTGATGTTGTTCTCCATAGTTCTCGGAACGAGAACAAATCACTGATTTAGAATGAGTTTCTACCTAAATAATGATATTCCATTTACGGGACTGCCGATTCGGCTGTGAGAATATCAGGAATTCGTGATACTCGAGTGGCCGGATAGATTTTTTTTTTAATTCTCGCTCGCGTTGGGATACTCTGGCTGCCTCGTCGCAAAATCGAGCGGATACGGAGCGAGGAGAGGAGAACCTGTTGCCAGCGCAGTATATCCCGAAGATCCTAGCGGCGATAAAGTCCGAAAGAAGCGGTAGTCGCTCGCCGGCAGAAGCAGCACCGGTGTAATTAAGCATTGACCTATAACGAGCTATAATTAGTCATAGGCCTAACGAGCGAGGGATTAAGATTTGTCGATAGGATTCGACGATATCAGCTCGGACGGAGACACCCACGCTGTGTCACGATTGTCGTTTCAGAAATTTCAAGAAGAAAAAGAATCCCACGACCTTTGTTCAATATCTCCCAAATGAACTAAGCGGAAACCATACATCAAACAACATTTTCAAAGTAAAAAAAGCCAATGTTCATTAGGATAAAATTCGTAATAAAAAAAATTCCCAAAGGTTCTAAATACTTCAACGTGGTCGTGAAGTATTTAGAACCTAATGCCGTTCGTCAAAGAGAATAAACTCGATCTCCTTAACGCATTGAAATGCGAACTGCAGCGCCAACCAGTTCAAAGCCCGCGCCAGCGCAGAAATAAGAAATCCAGTCCATCAATTAGTTCTCCGATCAGGAAGAGCTCCACACACACACACACACACGGCTACTCGTGCACTAATGCATCGAATTAACAACGATTAACTAGGTGAATAGCTGAATCAGTTTTTAATGTAAACAGCTTATTTTATCTGCGCCAGATCGTAGAATACAAGTCGCACGCGCACAGCTACTCGGGTGCACGTTCCTGCGGATCGCCCTGCATGGTTCTCTCCCCGGATGCACTGCTGTATAATACGGTAAACCTTAGCGTATACGTATCTTCGGTGCATAGGCGTGTGCGAGTTGCACGCCTCGAGGCCCGTTATCGAGGGAACGGTAGCGATCAGTCCGTTAGGAAAAAGTGTGCAGTTGCGAGTGTCGATCGGGAGCGAGCACAGCACGATCCCCCTCGCTAGCTACATACCTCGACACTGTGTGTGTGTATGTTATACATGTATGTATATGTATATATATGTATTTCTACTTTGGCTCTCGTACACGCGTGCGGTAGCCAGGAGTAGCGAAGGAGAAAGCGCGCACGTGGCTTCTCGGCTAATTAAAGCGGAGAGAAGTGGTGGTGAGACGCATGCCGCGAACTGCCGGACGATAGCTGACCAGCACGCGCTTGCCTGATATACTACCGTCCGCGTTTTAACGCGAATATCGGAGATTCCGAGGGAACCCCCCCGGCTCCCGCGGTCTCCGGCTTTGCCCACGATATTGACCGGTAGGATTGCCTATCGATTAATCCGGGCTTTCTAATACAGTGGAGAATTAACATAGTCGCGAATGAAATACAATTTTCAGTAAAACCGAGCATGCGCATTGGCTGCTGTACACTGAGAATACAAGGTACTAAATGTTAAAAAGGCTCATTGATTACAGTAGGAATCAATTAAACTTTTTTTTGTTTAATAATCGCTATAAGATATTTCTTCGGTACGACGATACAATCTAAAGGAATAAGCTCGAAAATTTTGAATCTAATGAAGTACGCTTGAATCATTAAATTAAATTTTATTGCAGTGAGTTATATTCTCGTGCTAAGGAAATATGATAATGGGAATCTATTGAAAAAAAATTTGTGTTGATTACATTTAACTTTATTGCAGCGAGTTATATTCTGGTGCCGAGGAAATATGATAATGGGGATCTGTTGGGAAAAAAATGTTTCGTTGATTTTCGTAACGTTTTCTGAATGGACGTAAAAAATAATTTTATCTGTCGAATCTGCGATCGAGAGACTACCGTATGTGTACTATCTAATTACAGGTGTTCGGTACAGAAAACACGACGGAGACTGGCGCGGCGCGGCGATCCCTCAGCCGAGATATTCGAGATTCACGGATAGATAGATCGAGGATCTATAGCCGATTTAGGATTCGTCGATCAAGAGGCACGATACACACGGACACGTGTACACGTTCCCGGGAGAGAGAGCCTGTCCGCCGTGTAATGAAGCATCCCGGGATGCTTCCTATCGATCAATTATAGCATTTATATTATTCAATCGGCGTGTTATAAAGATATGAGCATTGATTATCGGGCATTAGTCAGTATGACGTAATGGCGAAATAAATCAATAATTAATGGGTAAGGGAGATTAATAATTGACGCATCGGTTTGATGCTGGCCGAGATAAGGAAGTCGAAACGCTGCGGCGCATGGTGGAGGCGCGTGGCTGGGATATTAATTTTCATCCGATCTTCGTTTTGATCCACTCGGTAGAGCTCGGATCGGCTGCCTTCAATCTTCTCGTAATATTTAATAGATATACACCGCTAACTTCCTATTTCTCAAATTCGTTCGACTTTTACTCCGCGTTCGTCTCGATATTCCCTCGATGATCTTTCATCCGAGGATCGAAGTCTATTAATTCACTTTCGAGGAATAGTCCATCGTCCGTAGGTGATTAATCGATCACCTCACAGCAAATCGGTCTCTCCTCTCGATCTCTGCGTCTGTCGTTCTCCGCGCGCGTTTGAAGGTGTAACAAGTCGGTCTCGCGAACGAGAGGTCGGCGCGGGTCAGATCATGCGGTGCTCTGTACCGAATCGTTAGAAAGTCTCACTCCGGTAATAAACCAAACTATAATAAACTTGCGTACTGTGTTATGGACAAGCAAAAAAAAAATACCCCGTCGATTCCGTGGACGACGGTTCTCGGGCACGACGTGCCTCGAAGTTTGCACCTAAAGTGGATGCAGGCATGAAATCGGAGCCCTCATGAAAAAAAAATACACAAATAAATAAAAAAAAGTCTCCCGATATTGCTCGAACTCTCTCTGTCTCGGGGGAACGAGAGCGAAACAGACGCACGTCATTAACTCGGTCACGAAGGAAAAGGCTTCGCGCCCGGGGTTTCAGCGCTGATTGAAAATCGAGGTAACGTGAGCCAGAGGGCAACAGACGATTGCACGTGTGGGAAATCATTGACTCTCCTGTGGTATATTACGCACCACAGTCTCTAGATGTGTATAATATGCAACAGGTTGAGCCAACTCTCGAAAGAGAGCCCCGGTCGAATAGAATATACCATAATAGACGTCTGTAGGCTAAACAATAGACACGAGAGATCGCAATTAGCGTTGGTTTGTAAATCGCCGAAGAATCGATAAATCATCGAGTACCCCGCGGGTTGGTGTGCTATAACGTCGGTATCGCCAGCGCATTCAAAGTGGAGAGCGTCTCAAAGGGAGCGACGACTAGTGTGAACTGCGAGCCTTGATTACTCGGATCCCCGTAAGAGGTCCGAGCTGCACGTACGGAAGAGAGACGGCGAAGGATGGCTCGGTGACGATAAACCGTGCTCCGGCGAGCTCGGGCACCGAGCGACAAGCGGATAGGATCGCGACGAAACCGCGAGGCGTGCGTGGGAGTTGAGCGGTAGAAGAAGACGAGCGATCCAGTCGTCGTCGTTCGCGACGTATCTCGTACGTGGCACCGCGGAAGACGAACGAACCGACTTTGCGCTCCACATTCATGACTTTCTAACGACCCTGATGCATTCGTCTATATGCACATCTATCGGCCGCGCTGCTGTTGCGCATACGTGCAAACCACGGTTTAACCCCTCGGTGGGCCGGAGAGGACACCGAAGAGACTCGGCTGTCTCGTGCCAGTCCGGAGACCTCTTGTTACCATAAGTTACACCTACATAGCTATCAGAGACCCTTTCCACTCGCCGAGGAAATACACGCACATGGGCATCGGTAAATGCAGGGGAATCAACGCGATATGCGCTGGAATGACTTTTACTCTCGGTCTTTCTTCGAGCCGGTAGTTTCGTCTCTCTTGCGTAACACTTCGCGCACATCGGGCACGGCCACGAAACTTCTGCAGTGTTGAATACCTCTCCGTCCGCGCATGCGTTGAAACAGCGAGGCCCTGGTGTAAAATATACGGAGGTATTGCCAGACGCTGAATACATACGTCGCCCGTCGGAGAGCGCGAACGCGAGGGCAAACTCGATTTATGTGGGCACCCAAGATGCGTTCGTAGATCCAACGAGCTAGCTCTAATTGCCGCTCTCGGTGGGCCGTACCTTAAACGAGCTTGAACAGCGCAAGTGACTGGATTTACTTTGGCCGGGATCCGAGCGAACGAGCAAGAACTCGGGTAGTCCGAGGATTCGCTCGAGCGCAAGGGAACAGAATTGATACCGCGCGGCGCACAGGCGGTATTGAAATGCTGAGAAAGAGTCGAAGTGCTACCGCTCCGGTGGAAGCTGCGAATTAACGGCGAATCGAGCGAGGATTGCGCGCGCCTCTTTATTCCTAATGAAGATGGGTAACGTTATCTCCTTACGACGATCTCTCACGGCTCTCCCGGAGAATCGGCGGTACGTGTCGGACACCGACACACGCACAGCCGCGATTGCCAATGCTCTGCTGAAGATCTCTTCGGATTGTTTAATCGATAGACCAAGCGCCGTAGCATTCGCGGACTAATCGACGATTCGATGAGAATTGGACAAGATAGTTTGCATTACAATGGTATCGGAGATGGGAAACAATTCATTAATGTAGTGTCTAGAACTTTATCGCCATTGAGAATCTTTATTCTTTTAATTTTT
This sequence comes from Ichneumoninae sp. A BG-2022a, assembly GCA_030522665.1. NCBI lineage: Eukaryota > Metazoa > Arthropoda > Insecta > Hymenoptera > Ichneumonidae > Ichneumoninae sp. A BG-2022a. Next base: position 11,156 of record JAPYZC010000297.1, read on the forward strand.
TTATTTGCACCCAAAAAATAATTTATTTTTCGCAAATCAATATTTATTTAATGTAAATACATATTTATGTAAACCGAATAAATATGTATTTAGACGTAATAAATATTTATTTGCGGGGCGCTCGTCAAATACAAGAATTTTCTGGGTGTGCATAAGAGTCTGCGGAAATAGCGGTTGTTTGACGATTCACCAGGCCCAGTGCGTAAACACTTCGCATGTACCGTCTCTTATTTTTTTATTTTTATTTTTTTATGGTTATCCTCACGAGTGTTAATATTGAAGATCGCACAGCTGTTTAAAACGAGAGATCGACGGCGCTCCAGAGTGATCACTCGAAAGCGGGCAAGTGCGATCGAGTGTTTCAGAGATCTCGAAGCATCCACGGAGATCGGGTGGGGTTTTTTTTTTTTTTAACTCCGAAAGATCGAAACTCGTACGTATCCTCGAACGCGCGCTTATTAGATACGCCGTATAAGCATAAGATACGTGTATAATAAATAGCAACGTGAAGTTATACGAGGTCTTAACTCGTGAATATTCATAAGTGGACGGTTTTACGAGTGTGCCGAAATTTACGACCGTGACAAGTTGTCTGCTTCATCGTTGATTTGGCATACTGCGGACAAGTACGTTGCCCAATACTCGATGGTAATGATGCGTATTAAAAAAAATTGCGAGAAGACTAATTGATTGGTACCGAATTTACGGCCATACTGACGATTTAACTGCTTTTAACTCGATTCCGCAAATTCATTATTTTTACATGTTTATTCTACCATCCTTCGCCATACGCGGAATTTCTTTTCTCTGCCACGGCTAGGAATTTAATTTTTTGCAGTAGCTGGAAAAAGAATGTCTTCCTGTATAGCCACAATTTTTACGATTTTCAAATTCTTCTCGAGAAATCGCAACAATTCGGCCCTCCGATCGGACACAGCTTCAGAAACGGTATCACGAGAGTTCACGTGTAATGTTGCTCGTCGGGCGCTCGCGGGTTCGCCAATTTCACCTCCGGGATAGAGAAAGAGCGAGGAAATTCAGAACCGAAGACGAGAGAGATGTAGTCGCGGAGTAGGAAAGCTGTGAGAGGGGTTAACACGATCATGGGGTTCTCGAGGGAGTCCGGAGACGCGAAGGAAGGGAGGACGTGTAGAAAGTGCGGACGTGAGGACAGCGGCGGGGTGAAGGGTTTTGCTCTCTTGCGGAGGTATACGATAGCCGTGCGGGTCGCGATCCGTATAGCTTCGAGGGGTCATTAGAAGAAGCGCGGCACATCGGCGCAGCATCCAGTTCGCATGCCGTTCCGCTGATCTTGGAGAGCGCCCAACGAAGAGCAACAGCAACCAGCAGCAGCGGGAGCAGAAGCGAAGCTAGATGCGCGCTGTCGGATTGACGGATGCGAGCAATCCGATGCATGTACTAGCTGCAGGGGCTGGCTCGAACATCTATCTAGTCTCTAGTATGCATCGTAACAGCGTTAGAATTCGCGCTACGTCAAGGAGCGATCTGACGGTATTGCCGGGATGGTGCTGTTATTGTTGTTGCCGTTAACTAGGCGGGAAAGGCAAAGACCGCGGGGATTATCGAGAGGCGCGATGCAGGATCGTTAGCTATAGCGAGAAATTGCCCCGTCGGGATATATGCCTCTTTGACCATTCACGAATAATCTCCGTCCGATATACGCGTCGTCATAATAAAAATAATAAATAAATGAGAACGAGATGAAAAATTCATTCCCGAGAGGCGATAGCCAATCATTCCGAGAGACGATGCGTCTAGAGATGGTTCGCCACTGGTGGTATATATATGTATACGTGTGGTAATAGGCTCGATCCGATGGGTTTTATCGCTTTATACTTTCCAACTAATTTATGATCCGGTCGCGAAGTATCGTACCATATACAGGTCTATATTCAACGACGGTTGGCGCGAGTCTATTATGAGCGGGTTATGGTGAATACAAGACGCTACGATGTTGTAGGATGTGGAAGACACTTACCTGTGCATACTCGGCGCAGATTTCGATCGTGGACACGTAGTTGACGACGTCCTCGACGGTCCAGCGGTTGACTGCTTGGCCGTCCCCGCATGGCATGTGACCGCAGAGCGACGGACATCGAACCGGCGGTGGTGTACTCGGACGCGGTACCACCGTTGGCTTTGGTTTCGGCGATATACTACCCGATCTTCGAGTCTCGGTTCGTTGACGCTTTCGCGGCGCGAAACCACCGGGACTCGAGAGATCCAGGGGACTCGTTATACCGACGTCACGTTTGTTCGCACCTGTGATCAATGCAATGGGACGATTGAATTATAATTTTTATTTAAGCGGTTGCTTCGATGTTTGTTCAGATTTTGAGACGAAAAATTCCCATTTTTTTTGTCGCACCGAATAAGCATGAATTCATATTCAAACTTGTATTTGATTACATCTGTAGTCGACCAATATGCGATTTTATAGGCTTCACTGTCCAGCGTTTCTTACATAAAGGTGATTTGCCTCGAACTCAAGCAGGATCTTAGTAATGGTGACAAACTTTTTTTTTTGGATTTTTATACTCCGGCACGATTGAAATCGCGACCGTTTCATCGCTCTTTAAAAGAGAAACCGTGAATGAAAACTCACCTTTGAGATACGTCTCAAGCTCCGCCGCGCTTTGCGCAGCGTTCGCCGTTCGCACCATATGAAGCAACGCCTGCGTCGACGACATATCGAGCATAGGCGGAAAGACCGGATTCCCGAAGAGATTGTCCTGCTTCTGCTCCTTCGTAGGATCTTTGCTGGACAGGGGTGACGTCGTTGGCACGGTCGGGGGTTGTGGCGTGCCAAGCGGTGCCATAAGACCAACGAACGGTGTGGCGGCTGTTTTGAAGGCCGGAAACCTCGGGTCCAAGCCGGGCGGATAGCCGTTCCTCGGAGTACTGAAGTAGCTAACGAAATTAACGAAGCAAAATATAAATTTTCATAAAAAAAAAAAAAAAACATCCCAACGCCCAATTGTCATTTAATGTGCCGGAAATAAACATACTCGTTCGGATTGGCGTTGTTGTACTTTGCGGCGAGACTTCTCATGAAATCGCTGTAATTTCGTCCCATCATCTGTTCCATGTGTTTGAGATGATGGGGCGCCGTTGGGCCTTCGGGTCCACCGAGGGACGTTGCATTTGGTGGCGTTCCCGGATGACTCGACGACGATGGCGTAACGCTGCGCGAGGACGTCGAATTGTTGTCCGGCGTGAGCCTCTCGGTCTTCACCTGAATCAAAAGAATCACGTATCCACCGATATAAATCACCGTTTCCATAAGAACAATCAATCTTGCACCACATTCGAGCCAAGCACGACTTCAGACGCATGAATCTAGAAAGGAAAAAAATCATATCCCCCAGGCATTTACGTGTCGGTCTCAGTAGGACAGAAATCACACGAAGAATAAAGTCCCTTGAAGCGATGGATAGCCTCACACGTCTCGTTCTCGCCGCGGGTTGTCTACCAAGGTTTCACTTAAGAAGACCTCAACACGCGTTACACCTATTCCATCCCTTCCCTCCTTGCACCGCTGTACTATATACTTCTCCTAAGCTCAAACGCCTAGTGGTGCAACGCAGGAAAATATCTCGACGCATTAATCCACCATGAGAAGGAGGAACAGATTGCATCTTAGATATGGTAATGAAGGCAACGTGTGCTTGGCTCTCGGGCGCCGCGCGGACCTTCTGCCGCCGCTCCGAGGCTCCTCTCCTCCGTACCGTAAGAGTTGACTTCTCTCGGAGTTGACTTGGCCGAGCGCAGCGTGACACTAAGAAGGACGAGACCCGATTGGCGCAGAATAGCGATGCACTCGCAACACCGGTGTAGGTACCTCGGCACACCTATGCGGCGCCCAGTGATACGTACGAGTCCGGAGAATAAGCATCAGACATCAGAGTGGCTCAGGGGGAACCGACTCTTCCAACGCGGTAAATCTCTTTCTCGCCTGCCCGACGAGACGGAGATCGCCTTCCCGACACCGCGGGGTGACCGTCTCCTGACGATGCTGGTTGTATCTAAGGAACACGGGTCGAGACGGAGAGTTCATTCCCGCTTCTCTCATGATATCCTATCGTCGATCTCGAACGTCCCTTTCGTACGGAAAGTTTCGCGCGTTTCGGACTCTTCGGCCCTTTTGTAGGAAAAAAATAACGTTTACCGATCTCTGACGAGCCGTCTCATCAGAAACGGCAGTTACGACTGGTCAAGACTCTTCGGTTCGATCGAAAAGCTCCGATTGCGATTGCCCAATTCCGGGCGAGTATCGTACTCGATGAAGCTACATGAAAGGCCGTGTTGCAGGTGTTCGAACCGTGTCGATATTTGTCCGTGCGTCGAGTGCTTTTATAGGAAAAAAATAACGTTTACCGATCTCGAACGAGCTGTCTCATCAGAAACGGCAGTTCCGACCGGTCAAGACTCTTCGGTTCGATCGAAAAGCTCTGAATGCGATTGCCCAATTCCGGACGAGTGTGGTACTCGATGAAGCTACATGAAATGCCGTGTTGCAGGTGTTCGAACCGTGTCGATATTTGTCCATGCGTCGAGTGGCCACTCGACGAGACGCACGAGTCTTGTTTAGGAGATTTTTCGGTGCTTCGCCCTTCTCGGCGAACCGGCTAACTCGCGACAGAGAAGTATGAGCAGACGGACCGAGGAGATTCACTCGCTTGAAGCACGAACGCACCTTGTACCTCTCGGTAGCCACTATCGAACGGGACTTCGCGTACCCGACGGTTGCAGGTGCGTGCTACCTGCTGTCGAGGGATAGGCAAAGTACCCATCAATCTGTAGGTCGCGCGAGCCAACCGGCCAACGCTTAAACCGAACACGAAACACCGCTCGAGCCTCGCGGAAGCTGCTACTCGCTTTCGATTATAACGCCATAGAAATTCTTTGGCCTGAGGCTCTTCGTGTTCGAATGCAAACACTCGGGAAGCCACTCGGGGACAGTTCAAACTTTGCCGGGTGTCTTCGACGATAAATACGAGGGTTTCCTGCACGGCGGAGCGTCGGCTAATCGAGGCTAATCCAAATTCTAACAAATATCGCGCCGTTCGAGGACAACGACGTCATGAAGAAATTGACGGATAATTTCAACTTCGTGTAAAACGAACGGAGCATTGCGAAAAGAGAAATTTTATGGTCGTAATTATAGAATATAAACCATCGATGCTCCAAAGAAATAATAGTGTAACTGTTGCGAGTGTTTGCGTAGGCTGTAATTGCAGTGGGTTTTGAGAAAAACAAGTAACTCTGAGAATTATTCCCGTATTAGAGAGAGCGTACAAGCGAAGCAGAGATTTTATTTTCAAGAAAACAGAGATTCGCCCGACACGTCACACCTGAGTGAGCGGCCTCGAGACGCTTTACCAAGGTAGTGCGGATTCTTATCGATCCGCGGAAATTAGTCATACAGATTCGTATAGTTATCAGTCGAAGTAACATTTCGTAAGATATAATTGTTTAAAAATGAAGTTGTAGCAGCAGTGATGCGAAAAACGTCGAGAAAAGAAAGCTTATAATAATAGGGTTAGAGTGGTGAAAATGGCCCACCCCGATTAGCACACAAATCAATGATAGACAGACTAGGCGACATCCATCACTTTTACCCTAATTGCTATGAGCACGACCTATACAAGCTCACCGGATTGTGCATTGCGTATGCATGCAAAGGGCTGGGTGTACGAGTTGGGTCTTGCAGCACCGGTAGGCGGCGCTGATAGAGCGCATGTAAACGGCAATACACGCTCAACCGGCAACTCTGTGCAAGCCACGCGCATAGCGAATATAAAAAATCGAAGGTCTCGTTAACAAATACGTAGGGGAGAACGGAGCAAAATGGGGCAACGGGACAAAACGAGGTTTGTGGGCGAAACTAAATTTTCCAATCATTTTTGGATCGGACAAGGTGGTAAAACTGGGCAGAAAAGCCTGATGTATCCGATAGGGCGAATTCGGGCGTCCAAAAATTATTGGAAAATGACGTTTTGCCCAAAACCCCATTTTGCCTCGCTCTACCCTACGTACGGTTAAGGCGGCTTTAAAAAAATTGGTGACAGAATCTCATCTAGTCACGAATAAAATTTAATATATTCTATTAAAAATTTAAGTTTTAGCAGCACTGACGCCAAAGACGTAATGAAAAGAAGGTTATAATAATTCTAAGTTATGATAATAGGGTAACAGTGGTGAATATGACTCACTGCGTTTAACACACAAATCAATGATACATAGAACCGACCACATTTATCACTATTCATCTATATTAAAAAATCTAAGGCCCAGTTGCGAAATACGTAAATGCGGTTAAACGTGGTTAAAAAAAAAGTGTAACAGGTTTTAATCTGGGCACGAATAAACTTTATTATATTATATTTAAAAAATCAACTTTATCTCACCTGCGTCGTGTCGAGTCCGTTCTGATTCAATCGCCTTCTGCTTCGCGGAGGCCTTGGGGTTGCTGCCCCCGAGAGGTGGGCGCCCTGAGGGCTACCGCCTCTCGCGTCTATCGCTGTGTTCGCGGCCAGGGTGGCCCCGTCACTCCTCTCCGTAATATTATTGTGCCTTCCCAGATCGGCCGCTTCTACGCGGTCGCCTCCACGTGGAACCGTACCTGCGGAGACGGTTTCACCCGACACCTCACCTGAAAGACAAAAATAATTTCTCACTATTATTATCGTCCCCTTCGACGTCAGCGTCATACAAGGCTGAGCAATAATCGAGCGACTTATCTCGAGCAAGAGAAACGCGGCGGTAATTACTTAAAAAAAAAAAAAACTAACTCACAGCTTCGAAAGTTTATCCGCAAGAATCTCTCTAATATGTCTCACAGCTCGGCCGGAGGCGCTGAGAGGGTAATTTTCACGTCAGGTCAACGAAGAAGAGGTGCTCGCGCGGAACTATGCGAGCGTACAACAGGAGGAGAGAAAAGACTGAACCCGGCTGGACTAGCACACGTTCGTTAATGGAACGAACGCGTGTGCTGCGCTCGTCGAACTCTCTCGGCGCAGCGTACGAAAACTGGCTCTCATCGTCGCGGTCTTCGCGTCGCTCCGCTGACGACATAATGGTTCAACAAACTCGCGCGAGTCGGCGAAATCCAGAGAAAAGTTGTCGCATGCTCAAACGCGGATTTGAAATTTAGAAGAAAAAAAAAAGTGTGTGAAATACGAGCTATAAATTACTTCAAATAAGATCCGAACGGGAATAATTGAGACGCCAGCGTCGGTCGAAGTGTTCCAGCGGTCCGGACATACGAAAAACAGTGCGGCGCCAATAAAAATCAAGATTATAGGCTGACGCACAGCGGGAAGTCCGATATTATTCGCTCGACGACGCGCCCCGACACCTCGTAATTCCCGAACGATAGGGCGATCGAGGGAACGTGTCACATGGTTAAAACTACTGGACACGTTTCCTGGATATATCTTACGGCAGGGTCGAAGAAACTAAACGATCGTGTGCGACAGCTTCCTCACCTCATCATCATCCGAGCAGCTCCGCGGCTCGAGCCTCGCTCTATGATTGATATAATTTATAATACGCCGCACCTGCTCCCGCGCCGTTACTTATAAATGCCGCGGCGAGGCGCGTTAAGGCAATCGTCCGAGCATAAAGTCTTGACGGGCGTCACACATGCCATATCGAGCGATAAATATGTTATTGCTAATTAATCGCTCGGGAAGGTAGAAAAAAAAAGAAAAAAAATATATATATATTTTAGTGATCGTTTCGACACTGCATGCCTAGGCCCCGTTTCCTGACTACCCCATAACGCCAAGTCGGTTCATCGGGCGCGAGCGGATAATTGGCTGCCTATCCCCCCCCTCGGCGACTCCTCGTACCGGCGGAGACACAGCCGTTAAAGCTGATTTAATGTCGCATATATGTAAACCGAGCACCGGTCGTTAAGATTGTAATGTGAGGAATGAAAAATAAAATAAAAAAAAATAAAATGTGTTGAGATAGAAACGATGAAAGGAAGAAAAAAAAACGAAGACGAGGGGAAAGAACGACGGTCGCGCGGACACGGCACGATTCCGTCTGCACAGTACAGTATTTTATATATACGATGTTCCCCGTTTAATGTGGCGCTAGAATCGAGATTTACGCCCAATAAATGAAGCCGTCAGGAGGCCCGCGCGGGTCCAGCGCGTTGGATATCTTCTTCCTCGATCGCCGCGGGATCGGCCCCAGTCACCGTCGTCGACGGGACGGACACCTCTTCGCCTAGAATAGCCGCGGATCTTGCAGAATCTCGCCGCGCCCTACGCGCTGCTCTATTCGAGTGGAGAGCGGGTCATTGTCCCCACCAACAGGCTACTGAAATTCCGATAAATTATTGTCATCGTTAAAACTGCGCTCGTGGTCGGGAACTTTATAGCCGGCAGTAACTCGTCGGCGCAAGAGGAGCACCGAAATTTGCGCTTCGGTATCTCATATCCAAACCGCACGATCGACCACTTGCCTCAATTAAAATGTTTGTTTTGTTTTTAAGCTCATTCACCCTATTCACCCATCGAAGCTCACTTTTCGACCGTACGCGACGACGTACCGGAAATGCGTCAATTCCGGTTAGAAAATCAAATTTTTATTCCCGACTTTGCTTGAACAATCACATTCATTGCGTGCAATACGGGCGGAAAATAGCCTATTATCCATCAATAATCGTTATTAACATGTGCGCATGCGTAGTACTGCGTAGGGCTTCCATTGCTCCCTCTGCACCCAGAAAAAAATTTTATTTGACGGACAGCTGCAAATAAATACTTATTTCGTTTAAATCAATATTTTAATCGATTTGAATAAATATTTTAATGGACTTCAATAAATATTTTTAATTGATTTCAATAAATATTTGTATTGACTTCAATAAATATTTGTATTGACTTCAATAAATATTTGTATCGATTTAAATACAAATATTTAAATTGACTTCAATAAATATTTATTTGCGGGTGCCCGTAAAATAAATTATTTTTCGGGGTGTGGAAGCTCTACTGCTCCTGAGGGAGTCGTAGTCATTACGGAATTATCCCGATGTTGCGACGCAAGAAATCTGGTTATTTTAACGAAGTCGGAAAAAAGTTTTATATGCGTCAGGGGATTTTCACCTCGTGTGATTTCTTCTGCCCTCGCTTCGCTCGTTCAGCAAACTTCAAACTCGGCGAAAATCGTGCACTTCCCTCCCCTGAAGTATGATATACTATTCCAGTCCATATGTTGGGTTCGACTCAATACCGGGGTCGAACGGATACCGGCTCGATCGCCGGGCGAGTATAGGACCCTCGGCAACCGGTACGGTCCCGTAGCCGCGCCGATGGTTAAATCTCACCTAGGTTAATTCCTCGGAAGACAGTTGCATCGAAGCGGTTGTTAGATCGATTCGATCACGTTGCGAGATTCCGCGAATGAACACGAAGAAAGGGGATAGATGAAACTACCGATCGATCTCGTGTACTACCACTGGGCAATGATCGAGTGATCGTCGACGAGTTGCCAACAGACCGATACGAATCGTCGCGTCGAACGAATCCGCGGCTCCATTTTACCTACTATTATCGGGACGTGCTTCGCTACGCGTGAAACTCCTCGGAAACGAGACTGACAGCCGGTATAACTGTAGTAACGGAGTCGAGAGATGTTCGCAAATCGATCGGTCGTTCGACGCTCTGCTGGTTGAATCGTGGAACAGGCAACGAGCGATGTGTCCGATACGGTTGAACGATCGATGCGGATTTTTCCAGAGGCCAACTAGTTCTTTTCAACTGTGCGGTTCTATAAAATATCTGCGGCTCTGATCGTTCACCTGATCGTTTTTTTGTCGATGTTTAACCCTTTGGCTTCTGGCAATGTCCATGAGTAGGGGACTGAGGGATACAATGTGTCACGGGGCACAGTGAGCCACGGTCAATTTTTCAGAGGTTTGTGGTGCATAAATTTCGAAATTTACTATGTTGGGCCGTTAGCGAAATTGAGTTTGGTCAGTCCTAATAAAACTTAGATCGCAGCTCACGAAAAAATATAAAAAATAACAACAGATTGAGGACTCTGTAAAAAATATATATATTCGTCTTAGGAAAAATATAAAAGGTAACATCACTTTCGTACAGAGTTCAGATTTTTGGTCATAATAATAAACAGATTAATTATCTGTGTATCGCTCAATGCCCATATTGCCGTATATTTAGTTGGATAAATAATGTATTTTTAATATAAATATAGTTTGGTGCTGGTGGTGTACGATGTGTCACTGAGTTGTGGCGCGCAATGTGTAATTGAGCCCCAAGTAATTGAGCTTGACGTTGTTAGCGTGTAATATCACTGCAACATTGAGCCCAAGTGTAGGATATGATTTTTTTTCATGTTAGACATAGAGGGAAAAAATACTAACCGCGAAGAGAGGAGGTGGCTAGCCGTTATCGAAAGCTTGTGACTCGACGGTTTAACGTCAAAATCAAACAGTCCTGTTTTGCATTATTTGACACGTTGTGCCCACATATCTGACACATTGTGCCCCACCGGTGGGCTACAATGTGTAATTTCGCGAGCAATTGTTAATCGAATTATTTAAATGTTATCAATCTTTTTCCATTAACAATTTCAATGCCTGAAAGCCCGTAGAAATCGATTATGAATAGTATTTTTCATTGTACTATTCTGGTAATAGTATACTGAAAAAAAAGTTTGCTTGCGGGCTGCCGAAAAAAAAATTTTTGTTTCAATTCTACTTTCAATCTTTACAATTCCATATAATATTGAAACAACAACAGCAAGACTGTCAAGGTGACATGTTATCGTTTCAATCCGGTATGAAATTCTATGAATTCAGAGTAGAATTGAAACAACTTTTTTACTTCTTTGGCAGCCCGCAAGCAAATTTTACTTGATCCGATGATATTTTTTTTCTGTGCAATAATTCATACGAAAAAGTGACACACTGTGCCCCACTCTCGCCTACTATCACGCACGATAGTGTTCAATTATTTTTACGAGGGACCGGGGCAAAATGAACCGCTGTCCTCTGTTGGAATGGATTATTTGTTTCTATTCCCGCAAAAAAATTGGTAAAAGTAACTTGTTTTGCCCGAGTGTTCGGGTTTGTCCCGCTCCTTCCTACATCGAAATGCAATGCAAATGAAATATCAACGACGAAGATAATTAAAATTGAAGAAAGTTTCCACCGTCGAGCCTCGATTAACATATTAGTCAATTACCTCTCCTTCCATCTGCATGTTTTTAACACCGGTTATTTCCCCGGTCCTCGAGTTCCTAGAGATGACTGACCGTAAACCCACTTAACGCTCGTCCGCCCGATCCTCCTTTAAGTCATTCGAGAACTCCTCGAAACTCCTGTTGACCGACTGTTTAATTAATTTCTTCATTTCGTGATGCGGCGCGGCGCAATATATTATCCAGTAATTTGTACGTCGATACTTTTATGACCGTGAAGAAGCTGTCGCGCTCCTTCTCCCTCTTTGCACGGTACTCTTAGGGGACTTCGCTCCAAGAGTTCGAAATAAACACCTCTTTCTTCGTCTCTCCTTATGTCTCACGTCCATGGCAAACACAACCGAGAATATAACGAATTTACGAGAGTGTCCGAAGGAGAGTTTGCGACACAGACGATTCTCGGTTACACCTGCGAAGCGGTTAGAAAATCGCTGGAATGGGAAGCTGCCGTCCTAATAACGGTACGCGACTCACCGTGTTTTATGTTCTATCAATTTATCATGCCTCTCGTGCCTCACTTATTATTGTGTGCCGGATCCGGTCTCGTCTCATTGATCCCGATCGTCTTCCTCCCCTGACTCGTCGATTCCATTAAGGAGCAACGAGATCGATGCATCAAACATATCGCTTTTTCAGACCTTGAGGGACGCCCGTTCGAAGGTTGAAAAAAAAAAAATGTGACGCGTGAAGCGATTTTAACGACTGTGTCTCGAGCGCAACGGAGGAGATCGTCTATAGTGGGTCGCGGATAACGAGCCTCGATGTCGGGACAGCACGTACGGCAAATATCGTAACCTGGTCAGAGAAACGCCAACCGACAGGTCCATCGGCTTCGACTTGCGACGGCAAAAAGATATCGTCTCCCTCTCCAGCTTTCAGAGATTAAAAGATCGTTCGAAGTTCGCTCGCGACTTTCGAGGGACCTCGTGCCACAGTGCGGAGCACGGAGTGGGAGGTAAAAAAAATGCACCAAGCGGAGACCATCGTAAAGTCCGCGAAGATAAGACCTCGAGTCTAGGAAACCGCGAGCGCCCGAGGACTGCAGATTTTATTGCTCGACGCCTGTACAATGCCGATTCACACATGCCCGGAATATATCGACGGCTGAGAAAGAGATGGGCGTATCTCGTACCACTTTACCGTGGAAAACGACGTGAGATGCGCCTTTCCGTTTCTTAGCTGGCGGTCTAAGTTGAAAACCTCGCTACCGCGGCCGACGCTGCAGTCACAGCGAGGAACGTTCGTCACGAGACGCAGGCGAAGATCTGCTCTCGGGGGGGACGAAGAGTCCTTTGGAGAACAGCGACTGGAATTGGCCGTAATTCTGGACTCGGCAGCTCGACACTTTGTTTTATCCCTGACAAGTGCGTAAAGTCGCGGAACATACGGTTGGCCACGCTCCGCGCTGTCCGTTCGCAAAAGATTCTGACCGGGGGAAGCGGAGTCGACACTTCGACGACCGGTCGACCGCGAGGTTCTCCCTATATTTTCTATTTTTTCATCGAAGGTCCATTGTACGGATGCTTTACGCGAAGTTTCACAGCGCGGGCTACGCGAGAACTGTTCCCAGAATATCGGAGTGCTATCTGGGCGGAGAACAAAGTTGTTTATTTTTTTCTTTTTTTTTTTTCGAGCGGGAAATCCAAGACCGAGCTACGCTAACGACATACGTGCTCGCGCAACTTAGCACGTTTTAACACGTCGTTACGACATTTCACACCCAAACATCGTCACTTCGGCGCTGTTGGGAAGGAAAGAAGTGTCTGGAGGCAACTCGCCGATGGTCCCGACATCGTTACGTTCACACAGTACACTCTTGCATATATTTTGGACTTGCGTGTCCGTTGAATTATAACTGTCTTACTGAAAACTGGCAGTTTTTAGGATGTAAATCGTGGACGATATTTTTTTCTCTTGCCCAGTTCGAGTTTTTATGAGAAGATTGTGCGAGAATACCGGTCAGGTGAACTTTCTTTCTCAATATTCTGGTGGTCTAAACGTGGTAAATTTTAGTGTGGGCCAGTCGATATTCCGAAGTTTGTACCTATTAAACATTTTTATTGTTTATTTATTTATTTACCTATTAACGGATAGAACCCTTTTATAGATCACCCTTGTGATTAGCAAGATTGTGACTAGCCTCGCACAAACTTCGGTCGGGGAAGTTCACTTGGAGAATAAAAATTTGCAAGTGAACAATTTTATTTCTTAAACCCGTGCATTGACGGAGACTTGCCAAAGATTAAATTTGATGTCATGCATATATCTAATGTGATTGCATTATATTAATTTTTATTTTAATCCTAATTTGTTTTACATTGGAAGAAGACGCGTACATAATGGGAGAAAAAAAGCGGCGATTTCCACCACGAACAAGAAAGAAGGAAAACGCAATCAGCCGATTGGAAACGAACTAATCAAATTTTATCGAAACTTCATTTCGCAGTTGAGGTATCATGGTTCACCCTTGAATGCCCGGTACCCGACTCTCCCCTAATTTTTACGATGCTCATATAAGCTCAGTTTATAGCCCCTTTAAAAAAAATGTATTTATGTTTAATTTTTTTCGAAACGTGGTAAGATCGATCGATTAAATTTCTATCGAGTCTGAGAACCCGATTTTATTACCCCGCGGTACACGTAAGCTCGGAAAGCGAGATTTCGAACCGGTCTCGTTCGGAACGAGGGAAAGTGTATCCTGGCGGCAGGAGCGGGCAGCTACACGGAGAGTTATCCGGGAGTCACTTTGGCGAGACGCTCGAAGGGGCTGAACGAGAAACGAAAGCATTTCTGTCGATAAAGATAAGTTCAGGATTTACAGCGTGCCCGGAGAATTCAATTCCATTGGAGGAATGATATACTTGTCCCGGAGTGTCCGGTCCAGGAGGCAAAAACTTACACGCGCCCGGCGGAGAAAGAGAACCTCGCGGTATGCACGGTAGCGGTAGATTACACGCGTGCTTGCCACCCGATTATAAGCTTTGACCGTAGCGGAGCATTATAATGCCAAGACAAATTCCGAGTGCCGAGATATCCTAGCGAGATTCGAGTCGCCCATGGCTACCCGGTCATTTGTTACGAACACACACACCGGGCATTTCTCTAGTTGACCGAATGCACGAATGATATACCTAATTGTCGACTAAAGAGCAATTCCATACGCGAAACCGTACGTAGCGCATGAATGCGTAAGAACTCCCCGAGCGTTCGTATGATATATCTTAACCCGAGTGATAAATCGTGCCGTGGCTAAAATATTCGCGCGATATAAAAAGCTAGAGTCGCGAAGGGGTTAATTCCACAGTAGGCGAAACGCTGCACCTCCTCGAGGTATTCGGGGAAAAAAAAAAAAATCGTGTGTGTGCGCGTGTGTCTGCCTGCTGCGAGCAGCGCGGCCAGGCGGGACGTTAATCACGAGGCTCGTTAGCTCCCGATTATTCCGCGTAAACATTGCAGCTACCCTCGTTTCTCCCCCCCCCCCCCCAGCCCTTCATTCCCCGGGAGAGCTTTAACGATCGAGCTAAATAAAGAATTCGGGATGGGCATCAAAGTGTCCGCTGTACGGGAGAAAAAGAAAAAAAATCATGAAATTTACGGAGTGTGGACGTTCATGCTCGGTTTGAGATAGCCGGTTCTCCAGTCGACTGTGGAGAGGAAACGTCGCGTTTTTTAATATCAAAGAATCCATCGGTGGAGAGAGGAGGACGGCGAATTACGGGGAGGAAGGAACTCGAAGAGCTACCGATGTTGCTCTCGACGGTTCGCATATATTACCGCATACATTACGACGGGGACCGGCAGATCGCGCGCCGCTTCGCTAAAACGAATTGACCCGCGGGGTCGGCCGCGGAGAGTGGTCGACGCGACTTACGCGCGAGTTTGCCGCATATAAATTCATACGGTTTTATACGGTATAACATAATAGAAGACCATACGCGGCGAGAAGCTCCTGGCGAGTTCGTCGAATCGCCGACTATCCACGAGGTAAACACAAATTATGTTAAAACGGACGAAAGATAATGTTAAAATCGAAAGTAGAAACACTGTGCGGGTCGAGCGTGATAGTATCCGGATTTATAGCTGCGGACTGTACGCGACGCTCGCGGAAATATGCAAAACTATTGAAATCATGGCCTTTATGGCAACCATGTTTAAATATTATAATAATAATGATAAATATTCCGTGTGACGGTGAGAGACATCAGGGTTAAAAAGTTCCGAGCGAGTCTCTCGTGTGTGACCCGCGAGCCAACTCGAACTATTGAAATGTCACCTGTCCAAACACCAGTTTCATACAAGTGAAATCGAGCGACCGGCGAGTCACACAGCTCGTTTTGTATCATAGCTATATGCGTGTATCTCCGTCGTCGCGTCCAAGGTTGTTTATTAAAAAAAAAAAATTATAATTTTACCTTCACCGCCGATAAAATAGTCTTTAATATTCGACGTTATGCGGTGATAAATAATCGTTTTATACACAAAATGAAAGACGAGATTATTGTTTTGAGCAGGGGGGAGCGACGGAGATTTTCATCGAATCCCGTCTGGCGGTCGCTCGCTCGCGAGAACCGGATGCGGGTGCATACGTGCCGCTTCCTCCTCAGCGTCTGAACGAACGCTCGTGGCCGATTCCCGGCGAAGTCTCGGTCGGCCTCGGCAAGGCTGCCCGCTGGCGAGGCTACGAACCGTTCGCCTTTGGCTCACACAGACATGTTGCAGTTCGGACACAACACTGCACGTACGAGCTCACGTCCGCATCCGGGCTTCGAATCGCCGACGCCGCGCACCTAATAAATGATAAAGGCCCGACGAGCTTCGTCCAAATGCTGCGCGGGCGACTTACGAACCGACGCGAAGGAAAAAAAAATCCTTAAAATAATGTCTCGATTATCATCTGGAAAAGCCCTTTTGCGACGGACTTTATCACCAGTTGATACGCGACGACGTCGAAGCCGCGAGTGCGTCGACTTATCACACTACACTTGTTCCATCCAATTTTCTTCGACAGTTAACCACAGACATTTAAACCGCTCATCCGAAAATAATTTCTCACAATTTTTTTTTTGTTTCTCAATTCTGGTTTCGTTACCAATTGAGCCGTATTTCCTTAATAATAAAACAATATCTAATTTTCTTAATTTTCCGTAATCCCCCCCGCACATGGCCGTAAATTTGCCCCGAGTTATGCCCGGCGACCGGTACAAGGTGCAATCCTCACGGGGATATAAATGCGGCGCGACCATCAAGCCTGCCCGCCGGTTATGCCAATTTCAAGTGGAAAATCATAAGCACCGCAAATATACGCCGTTATTGCTGCCGCGTATGATATATACAGCGTATATGTACATATATATTCGCGGTATATATACGAGACACACCGAGCGAGCTTGCCACTTACTTTGTAATCATGACTAATGCATAATGCAGTAGCAACCAACTGCAGTAGCAGCGAGCACCATAAGGATCCCGGGGAGAGCGGCAAGCGCTACACATATGAACGGTTCGTGGCGCGAGCTCGAGTAATACGCGTCATGCGTCGTATTACGTACAACGATGAATTTGTGCACTCATTCGTACTCGACTCATTCCCGCTAACGCGTTACCCGCGAATTTCTCATTGCGCGTTATCCGCGCGCGCTTCATGGGCATCCGCGCGCATGCGCCAAATCTGCGAGATTCTCCGGAGACATTCGCAAACGATCGAGGCCTCTCTTCCACTCGGACTTGAGCCATTGGCCCAGTTATCGTCACAATTCTCTCGCCTCTCGATATGCATCGTACACCATTCGCCGTGCGGTCTGTCCAATCCCCGCGGAAATTATTGCCAGCTCGCGCATCGAGCGAAATGTTTCGCGGCTCGTCAGCGCGGAACGAAACCCCGCGGTGTGAATTATTGCGACGATAAGAAGAGCGGACGCGCGCGCAATCGTAACCGCAAAACTAATGCCACACTTACGCGTACCTGAGGAGCGACCACGAGGAGTTCTCGCGTCAAGGTCGCGACACTTCGATTCCCCGCATCGTTCGAATCGCGGGCTCGGCCTTGAACGGAAATTGCGAGGAAGGAAGCGGCGCGGTCGCATCGCTATCTCGCAATTCCTTGATAGCCCGGCGGGCTTCATTCCCGAGAGGCGAGCGTCATTGTGACACGGCGAGGGAAACATGCGCCGCAACGAAGAACACAATGCCAATGGGTTCACGTGACCGCGAGTTTTATCGCCGTCGCGGTCGCCCGGGAGCGCGGAGCGATCGAGCGAGTCGGCGCGGGTGTTTAACGTTCCGACAATCTGCAATAGCTGAACGCTGTTCGACTTTAGAACTCGAAAGTCTCGCAGCGTTTTATGCAGGATTATTCTGTTTTACTGAATGCATGTGTGTGTGTGTGTGTGAGCGAACTGACGTCGAAGCCGCGCCTTGAGTTTCGCGAGAAGCGAAGGTCGCACGACGATTCCAGCGCGATTGTGTCCCATTAGGAGGCAACGCGACGGCTTCGGAGTCGAAGGTGGCTGCATCACGTAGATTCTCGCGCGGCTATGTAGCTACGAAAAACTCTCGCTGCGGAGTCTCGATGTGTTCGACTTTACGCTGGAATGCGAGATGCCTGCGCACCGCGAAGCATTCTTGAAACTAATTAAATTCTATTGTAACTCTTTGTAGCGTTAACAAAGTGAGAGGCCGAGGCCGAAGTGCGGTCCCCCGTCGGGGGAGGGAGGGCAGCCCTGACGCATCGCGACGAAGGCAGCGCCGACGCGTCCGCGAATTAAATAAATCGCGCTTTCGGAGCTCAATATTTGGTCAAAAATCGAAGCGGTCGGGACGTTTGACAATCATTTTTTATACACCTGTGTGCACGGTCGTTGTCCTGTTAATGTAACCATTTCTTTCAGGCAAAACGCCTCACCGCCCAAAAAAAAATTATAAATTATACCAAAAAAATTACAGATGTTTCTGGACAAGAAAGTTTCGTTGAATGTACGAAGCTTTTTTATACCGTAGAGAGCTCGGCCATTATTTCAACGAGTGGCAACGAGTTCACGGATGAACCGTGACCTCGGGAGACCGGACTAGCTGCAGAAGTACCGAGGAAGCGGGAAGTATGCCTCCTGAGGATGAGATAAGAACAAGAAGAAAACGACGAATGAGAAGAAGAAGGAGAAGAGGAAGAAGTGCGTTCTTATGTGACGTGGCTTTAGCTGGCATCACGCACATGTTGCAGTTGAAGTGGGGCCTGCTTAGATGCATAGGTGCATCGTGTAAACTGTATGTAACTCACCCGAAGGTCCCGCAGGTGGACCGCAGCATCTTCGGGTCATCGAGAGAAAATTTGTCTTTAATGTATGTAGCCATAAACTCCGGTGCGATATGCGTGTACTACATGCCCGGGGTCTCATAAGGATTCAGGGAGTGACGAAAATTATACGTTCCGCGATTACTTATTAGAGTGCTTGCGATTGTTCGCGACATTTAGAACGAGATCCTTTCATCTCTCGACACGTACACAAAGCGAGGGACATCTCCTCGTTTTAACGACCCCAGCGACGCGAACGCTCGCGCTATCGCCGTGAAGATTCACCGACGATTTACGAACGGGACAATAAAGCGCCGTGTCTGAAAAATAAAATAATAATTTGATCACCTGTGCACGCCTCGCGCTCGATGCTGCGATGTAACTGGAATAGAATTTCGTTGCGGAGACTCGAACGATTGCGAAATGGGAGGGATCCGCCATATTTCGTATGATGGCGAGGTGCAAAGGTCGACGGTATATTAACTGTGAAGCGTGTGTGTTAACCCAGTGACACACGGAGAATCTCGGCGTCAATCACGAGCAATGTTTCTTGCTCACTCTGAAATATTGTCCGCGAGAGACACGTGCTTTAAGCGAATTCTCTGTCCCTCGAACGCGCGGAGTCGCGAAGTGAGACGCGAGATAAAGTGTTCCGCAGAAAAGGTGTTCGGCGAGCGCCGGAGGACTGTACGTCACGTACGCGACCTGGAATGTCATCTCCCGGGAAGATTACGATTCTTACCGAAAAATTAACTCCTACCTCGGGACCGGCATGTATACGGGGGAATAATGATTCTCGTGACGATTCTACATTCCCCGCTGCGAACTCAGCCTTACCGCAGCCTCCCAGATTCGCGGCGGGTTTTTCGTCGGGGAAACAAGAGAGAAAACGAGGAAGCGCCGCGAAGAAAGCGGTCAGAACCGAGAGGTTAAGAAATCAAGACCGTTCGGATGAGCCCGTAGCTGTAAATTTATGATACCAAAAAAAAAAAAAATTATTTCGTAATAATTGTTCGGAGCATCCGAGAAAAGTAGGAAAATAAATTATTCTACTCTCTCACTCATCAAAATTTTCTTTGGAAAAATTTGTGTGGTACTCTATTTTGCCCCGAGTCCGCAGTTTAATGCGTCCTCACACCCAGAAAAACAATTTATTGACGGCTATCGTTCATTTGATTTAAGTGAAATATTTTTTTAAATGAAGTAAATATTTATTTAAATGAGAGCTGGGAAAATAGCCTAAGTACTTGAAGTGCGTATTAAAGTGTCAAGTACTCGAAATACTGAGCGCTGGATAGTTCTTGGGTACTGACGTATCGAGTACTGGCAAAACTAAATTCTTGAATTTTTGAATAGTGTACAGTCACTCAGTGCTTGATGCTTCAATATGTATACAAGTACACGGTGCATTTTGCCCAGCTCTGATTTAGATGAAATAAATATTTTACTTAAACCAAATAAACGGTGTCCGTAAAACAAATTATTTCTCTGGGTGCATATTGCACGGGTCTCCTCCGGCGACATCGCGATTGGCATTTCGGTCGGCGCTTCTTGTGTCATCTGAACGGAGTGCGTATCCGCGAATTATCGAAGTGCCGGCGCCGCGGCGCGGCGCGGCGCGCACGTTGATGGAGCGAAGAACAAAGAGCAAACACACGACCTCGTGTCGGTTGCGCGGGAGACACGGCGCGATGAGATCGATTAGCAAGAGAGTTGGCGAGCAATCGCGCGTCAAAGGAACAAGGACGAGTAATGGCGTGCACGCCGCGGAAAAGTGACTCTCGGGAGAGGAACGAAGAAGAGACACGGGCTGGAAGGCGAGCGACGGAGCAAGGGATGGAACTGAGCGGAAAGACGAAGACGGAGAAGATGACGCTGAAGAAACGGGACGCGGAGGTATCATGCAGCCTGCGGGCAGGCACTATTATGCGAGAGTGGCTGGAAGTCAGGTACGAGGTTGGGTCAGGTTGAGGTCGCGCGATGCAAGACCGCGACGAGTCACCTGCGGTGTGACCGATGCGAGACGCCAGCGAACGCGTTCGCTATCATCTCACCGAAGGCTCTCCGCGAGGAGAGTCCGCTCTCGGAGAGGGGACCCCAACATCTTCGCGGCCTTCTTCGTCATCCTACGACCGCGCGCATAAAGCCCCCCCCCCCCCTCGCTCACACAGCTTCGTTCCGACGCTAACTGCTCGTTGAAACCGTCCGCGAGTTGTACAATCCGAGCCAGGAGTTTCTCAACGGAAAGGCCCAACAGCTTCATTTTTTATGTATCGACCCTCAAGGGATAATGATTTAAAAAAGCTGCAAATTGAAATTTTTATGTGGCTTTCTCATAAAAGCTGCAAATTGAAGTTTTCATATGGCCTTCTCATAATGTTCCTTTATTTGCGAAGCTTCTTCTATGAGGAAGCATTTTCTGCATTGTTGGCTTCCTCATAGAGGAAGCTTCACAAATAAGGGAACATTATGAAAAGGTCATATGAAAATTTCAATTTGTAACTTATGTGAGGAAGCCATATTAAAATTTCAATTTTCAAATTTTATGAGGAAGCGATATGAAAAATTTAATTTTCAACTTGTTTTAACGTCAACGTCGAGTTTGCCTTTTATGCAAAAATGATGCAGGTTCAGCGCGAAAAAATACACCAATGTCTTCGCTTTGTTAGATCCGAGCACCTACATCAATTAACGAAATAGGAAGCTGCGAAGTGTAAATAAAATTTAGCACGGGAAGAAGAATTGCAAAGCTGACCAAAAAAATGTTAATTTTCAATGAAATCGGTACTTTTTTAAAGAGGTTGTATTTTTTTTTCTTACCGTCCATAAAGTAATTTCGCCATGTTTCGACCTAAATGACCGAGAGACGATAAAAAGAAAAGGCGCGTTTGCGTATCGATGGGAACCGACTTTCCCAGTCGGTCAGATATCCCCGGCCGATAGCTCGGCGCTTCCCGCTATTCAAAGAC
This sequence comes from Ichneumoninae sp. A BG-2022a, assembly GCA_030522665.1. Classification (NCBI taxonomy): domain Eukaryota; kingdom Metazoa; phylum Arthropoda; class Insecta; order Hymenoptera; family Ichneumonidae; species Ichneumoninae sp. A BG-2022a. The sequence continues at coordinate 32,678 of JAPYZC010000297.1, forward strand.
AGGATCACATGGGTGCCCGTAAATCGCTTGTGTAACCGGTGCAACATCCCAAGTGCGACTATAAAGCAACGTATTATAAAACAGGGGCATAAAATCCTCCTCCTCACTGCTGTAACCCACTCGGTAGAGAACAGTCGGCGTAGAAGTGGTTGCACGCGTCCTATGCACGCAATAATGCGATCACCCGTACAATTCCCAGCCCGAGCGCTGCAGAAATCCACTTTGGTAGCTTCACAAGCCAACCGGTGAAAGGAAGATTCTAGCGCCGATCTCCTCTCTGTGTCTGGGTTGTAAGAAAAAAAAGGAGAGAAATAAAATACTTAGCCAAATGTGGAAGCGGATAAGAAGCGTGTTAAAATTCTGTATGGATCTCGGGTAGCGATCGCGTTGAGAAGTAGCGGCGGTGGTGCAGAATTGAATACGGCGATGCTTGGGGCTATCTCGGCCCGTTTGCTCCGCGTCTTCGCGGTATCGACTCGCAGTAGGGCTGCACACACACGCAAACAGCAAGTGGAAGACTATCGTTGATCGACCCCCGGTGAAGTGCAGGACTGAAGTACCGGCCTGCGAACGTGGGTGCGCGCCGAAAAGCGTGACCGATCTTACGATTGTCCGTTCGCGATTCGGCGATGTATAAAGCGCGGTCTAATTAATCGCATGCGGTGAACGCCGTAGTCGTCGTCTTCGGAGCCGAGCAGATTGCACGTACAGCTTATAAGCACAGAGTGCACTCGTCGCGACGACTGATACACAGTTGTATTAGCGTATCGGAGAGGAGAGGAACGAGACCCGGAGGACTCGGAGCCGTGGCCACCCACGATACAGCCAACACACACGGTAGCTCAACGTTTCGCTCGGTTAAACGTGAATTAGCGACTTATCGTATCCTGCTTGACCATGGCTCTCTCTCTCCATGGCAGCCGGTCGTTAGGTTGCCTACTGGCTCTCGCTCCTCGGAAACTCCTCGATGTCGGCGAGACCAACGCGCGAAATTAAAGGCTAATCGCGCTCGCTCGCGCGTTTCGCTCACATACTCTCATCCTATCTCTCGGGGAAGCGCACTTTGCCTTGCAACTTCTTGCCGCCTCTTACCACGTGCGCCCGATCATTTTACAACCGAGTTTTCTCGATGCGACCGCGATAGCGCGGCACTTATTATCAATTTAATGGAATCCCCTCTGTCGCTCGAAAGGGTGATCGATAATAGTGACGTGGATCGGTAAACTATCGTTTCCATCGTGTTCGTTAAGGCATAAGGAGTTGATCGAAAAAACATGTCGATTAAATTTTTTTTTTACGCGAGTATTAGAAGGACAAGGTCGGTCTTTTATACACGCTTAGTACAAATTGTTCTGAAATTTGAGTTCATTTATTGAAAAACATCAAATTAACAAAAAAAGATATTAACAATTAACACAGAACAAATAATATCGGACATCGTATCTCAAAATCTATTCGTCCGATTGAGGTGAAATTTGGACAGTTTGTTGATTATAACGTTTTCTATCTAATGACCGGATGAGTAGAAAAAAATCAAAACAAACGATTCAGATCGATTTGTTCGTTTTGATTTCAAACTTTAAAAAAAATTATTTTCTTTTCTCGCGAACGATGTTCTGATCGTGTTAAAAAATCGTAGATTCGATGATAAAAAATAGTATGAGTTCCATTCTTTTAAACACAAAATATTGGGAAAGTAAATAATATTGAAAAAAAAATCGGACTCTCCCTTACAATTTTTTATATTCGCTCCTGAATTTTTTTTGCTGATAAAAACCATTGCGAACTATCAATCGTGTAAAATGGTCGACCTTATTTTATACAAAAATTAAAACATAAATATTGGATTTTTAAACGTATTACGCAGTGCTATTGGAAGCGATAACTTTGAGAACACCCGGTATCGCGGCTACCTGGGTTCAGGCACGCGGTAAGCCCCGAACCTTTCGCTCACGTTGACCCGGCGAAGAGGAAGGGTCCAAAGGTCGACCGGGGGCGAAGGAATGTCGGGCTCTCGTCGAGATATATATACCACGCTAATGAACCCTCGCCAGGTTTTCTCCTCCTGTCTGCCGCGCAGAGCGAGCGGCAGAGTGCCGTATCTATCCCCGGCACCACCCGTAGCGTGCAAGTCCCTGGTAAAACGCACTTCTGAATCACCCGCCAAGCACCCGAAGAGGAAGAATCTACGTGATTCCTTCCTCGCTCATAAATATACGTATGTATATATACATATATATACATATATATTTCGTCGTCCCTTGTCATTCTCGGTGAAGAAGATCCCTCGCGCGCCGAGCAGAAGCGAACTCGCAAACGCCGTGGAATTTGAAAGTGGGAATGTTGATTCGAGAAAAAAAAACGAGAATGCTTTTAAGTACCTTCGTCGCGGCGCGGAGAGATAAAAATTTCGGATGAATTCTATCGACGTTTCCTCTTTCCGCGTTTCGATAAAAAGGCCACAGGTCAAAATGGAAATGAATCCGAGACGCTGGATACGCGAATTCCTTCCATAATCGCTAGTAATTGGCATCGCGAGAGTACTGTTCGCCGAGACGCAGATCCCTTGCCGCGATAAGATAAGCCCATGTATGCTTGACCCAGTTACTTTGCGTTGGCAATTTTTTTTTTTTTTTTTTAGATAAACCGCAGATCTCTCCCGTACCTTCCGATTACGCGTAATCTTTCAATTATGAAATTATATTTCCAGTTCCATTCATAGAAAAAAAAACGAAGGAAAAGTCTGCTAGAATTTGAGAAACTCGATCGTACGTAGTAAAAAATCTTTGTACATTTTTAAACATTTGCTCGTCCACAGACTACATTTTTTTTCCCGCCAGTAAAATTATATCGCAAAATTGATAAGAATAAAAAAAATAGTGGACATTCGCCGATAAGTGAACTTGTTAAATGTGCACGTTTCAACGTACACAAGTCACGTTCCTATGAGAACGATAATGTGCGCGAGCATCAATGAATTATGAACTCAACCGGAGACATTGATTAGGACAACAAACGGAAAAGTTTCTCGGATTGGCATTAACGATCGAAATGTCGCTCCGAGGTGGCTATACCGTAGTATGGCAGTTGGAAATCTTCTCCGTACAACGAGTTTACTAGGTACGGAGAGCGAACGACTGTACTCGGCTCGGGTACGAGAAGCATCCCGATATGGTCATGCTCACCCAATGCAAATGAGATCCTGTGGCGCGCGCGTTTATACTCGAAGCGGAGATCGGCGCTGCTTTGCCGTGTGGCTCGGATCGGCAAGAGCAAGGGAATCTTGCTGCAAAGCCCGCGGAGCAATTAAATTCTCATTGGAAGTCGGACACGTGTTACCACGTGTGTCTGACGTGGCGGTCACGGCGATGCCGACCTCGAGATCATTGATATCGCGCGCGCATTACGCGACAAATCGTTCCTCGCAGCTGCCTCCGGGTTGCAGGGAACCGACACACACCGTCTAACTCTCGGATATCGCCGAGCAACCGCGACGATTTATTGAATCATCTTCGTGGGGCGCCGTGAATCGCCTCGCTGCGGTATCGTTCACGTGTGTTGTATACTGCAACGCATCGGGCGTATATCAGCTTACCGGGCGCACGTCTCATTACCACGTACTATCAAAGACGATGAACAGCGCCCGGGGTAATCGTAAACGCGAGAGCCGAGAATAAAAATAAAAACAATTAATGTCCTGCGCTGCGGGCTGATTGGGGAGTAACATATGTTCAGATGTAAGCGTGATATGACACAATCGATTTTTTTTTCACCGATTTGCAGGTTGAAACATTTGTTAAAAAAATCTCGAAAGACGGGCAAATATCTATGAAGAATTTTAGTCGGGTCGGAAAAAAGAAATAGTGCGGAAAAAAATGAATAGACGCGATGTTCAAAGGTGTTATTTGGTTGGTATAACGAAAGCATTGTTTTGTTGAACGATTATTCGCTTCAATCGATTCAAAATATGTCTATATAACCAAGCATTTTTGTTGTGCACGGTAAAAAATAATTCCGTAAAATCGGAATACGAAGTTTCGTGAAAAAAATGTTGTTAAATAAGAGACAAAGTCATTTGTTAAGGCTTGAATATTCAAACCTGTCCTTTTATTTCCGGAGTCGTTAATAATTGTATTTTGTACTTTAGTTTGTAAAACTAGAATCGGATGGCCGAACCGAAAAATTAACACAATAAAAAATTGTGGTCATCTGTGAGCAACAAGTTGTTGCAAAAAGTACAAACTTGTTTTTACGGTTTACCAACCAATTAACGCCTTTGAACGTATGTCAGCTCGGCTCGCTTAATCCAACTATTTCTTTTACTCAGTGTATGCTACAAGGAAGTGCGCGATTTTCACCGAGTGTGAAGTTTGTTGCCCGAGTGAAGAGAAATTACACGGGGTGAAAATCCGCATTCTCCCGTGCAGCATACAACACTTTTTCTGACGCCGTAAAAATAACCACACTTCGTGCGTCGCACAGTCGTCGTATTCGCCCATGACCATTACTACCCCGGGAGTAACTAGGCTTCCAGAGGGAGTGAAGATCCCAATTACTCCCTAGGGAGTAAAGAAACAGCACTGCACATGCGCACAGGTTAATAATGATCATTGGTCAATAATAGCGGATTTGTCGACCGAGTTGCACGCAAGGAATGTGGTTATTTTAGCGAAGTCGGAAAAATTAGTATATTATACTGCAAGGAAAGGAAGTTCACGGTTGTCGCCGAGTGCGACATGTGCTGCCGGCGCCAAGCGAGGGTAGGAATCACACGAGGTGAAAATCCGCTTCCTCCCGTGTAAGCATACGATAGTTTTTTTCGACTTCTAGAAATAACCACATTTCTTGCGTCACAAGACGCGTCATATTCGACGATGGCCATTCCTGCCCCCGGAGTAATTGGGCTTCCAGAGAGAGTAAAACAGCCCTATTACTCCCTAGGGAGTAACGACAGACTGCTCATGCGCACCGGTTAATAATGATCATTGCTCAATAACGGGGGATTTCCCGCCCGTGTTGCACGCAAGGAATGCTGTTATTTTAGCGAAGTCGGGAAAAAGGGTTTTTATTTCTCGCTATTACCAATGTCTCGCTCGCGAAAAATGGGCCTCTCGTTTCACGCCGATCTGAATGTCTCGTGCGGATAAAAATGAAAAAAGATCCCTGCACGACTCTGCAGAAGTTACAACAGTAATATCAAGCATGACGACGACACGTATGGAACGTAACCCGCGCAGCGTGAAGCTGTAGAAGTTCGAACGCTTAGATTTTCCAACCGGTGGGAATATCGGCGGATCTTTCGAAGGAATCCGGTTTTTCCCGTGGCAACGAATATTATGTATTCTAGCTTGACGGTTGATTATCGTCGGCAAATAACCTCGCGCCAGCATCACATTCGCGTCGGCGAACACGGTGCATCCTCAAAGAGGCCCCCCACGCCACCCCTCACTTCGCGCATGTTATTTACATATTATGGAAAAAGATATACATCGAACAGCCGACAACGCGGATTAGTCAAATTGATATTTCATTACAATTATATAAATAACATATGTGATCCCTGCCCGATGCGCACGCTCTCTCGTCCCGGGTATAACGAGTTTGTGAATACGCGATATCCACCAACCTCGCCGGCACTTGGATACGTCGGCACGCGAATATTCATACGCTATAATCGGCGGTGTTCGCCGTGTCCAGCGAGCAAGTAATATATTAACGTACTATGTCGGATAATATAATAATTTTGGAATACCGCCAGCCGCATGTTTCAAGTTTGATAATCTCTCCGTCGGTTTACAAGCCGGCAATACGGTACGCGCTATATATAAGTATAAATAACACAATATCTGTTGGAAGCTCGCAGAAACGAAGGTGCCAATCCCGGAGGTCTTTCATCCGCTATCTCGTCACGGCGATCTGCCGACAGGTGGGCACCCGCCTTGACGCGCAACAATTCATGAATGAATTAATAGCCGCCACCGTATACACGCACACAGACACACCGGAGGACCCCGTCGGCTCCGCACTCCCACCGATCCGCGAAGATTTACATCTTCGTTCACGGTGGGATAGCTGTCGACGAGGTTCATGCGCGAGTCTCCGGCGATAGATAGACGGAGCATAAGTAGCCGTGTATATTCGCCGGGAGAAAGATCGATTCGAACCGAGAGCACGAAGACCGCAATGAAAGATATTTCAACGAATGAAGAAGAAGAGAGGCGAGAGATGGCTCCTGTCGCACGAGAGTCGTTACGCAACTTTTTACTTAAGAATTAACTCATATCGAGGCGAGGCTGCACGGCGAGCTTTATCGCTCCGAACAAATTGTGAAAGATGCCTTGTCTCGAGATTTAATCGAAGGAATGCATTTTCATTGCGCGGAATTTATTTTTCATTTTTTTTTTTTTTTTCGACAGTTTTCAACATTTCATGAAATTTTTTTTAATATTCCCGGAGACGCGGTTCTCGAAAGGTTCGCGCCCCACGCAGCCGATCTCTTTCACCGGACGCCCATTAGACATTGGAGTCAGAATAATGGGCCGAGTGTTGCGTTGCCAATGGGCGCGAGAAACGTTTTTCCCCCGGTTCGCCTTAACCGGGGTGCGAAGAAGGAAATATCGCGCTCTCGGCGCGCTCGTCTCGTCGCGGCGGCGTTAAAACGCGAAAGGTTATTGCTTCCATAAATCGACGAGGCGGCAAAGAGAGATACGGTGTGCGCACGGGTCGGGATACTCGTGTTGCTGCTCGCCGGTTCGAGCGATTACGTGCAGATAGCTGACTTCGCCGACATAATCCCTCGCCGCGTGTGCGTTCTGATGCATCGGACGAGAGAATACGCCGGGGATATTTTATTATTTTAATCCGCGACCTGCTCGCCTATACGGTGCTTTAAACCTTTTCGCGGGGAATCCATTGAACGCTCATAACAGACGAGATACCGCTCGTGCGTAGTCGGGACGACTGTCGGGACGGTGCGTCGGGCTGAGTGTATTATACCTCGGAGGCGAGGAGTTTTCCCTCAGTGCAAATAATAATGACTGCCGATAGCCTTACCAATAATCGTTGAATGGACCGCGAGTGAAGGAGAACGATCGTTCTCGCGGATTTGATTTATCTCGCGTCACTTCAATTATCCATCGATCCGCTCTCTCGTGGGAATGCAGCACGCGCTCTTTCCATACACGCTCTGTTACGTATTCTTCAACGTCTCCGCAACGGGTCTAGCCACCCGATATGCCCGCCGGTACGAAGAGCTAATGAGGAAAACGATGGAATTATGTGAATCCATCCGACTCGTTGGTAAGAGGTCGGGGGACAAAAAAAAAACAATAAGCTGCTTCGACTATCCGCATTGTAACCGGACAAACGCGAAAGGTTACACGCTTTCGTTAATCGACCGGCAACGGTACGTGTCTCGATAGAGGTAACGAGTACATGAGCTCGTGAAGGATTCGATATCAAGACCGCTATTGTAGGTACTCAAAGGCGCAATCCCTTCGGAACTGAATTGTTTCTTTTTTACTTGCCAACCAGAACTGGGCAAATACCCTAAGTACTTAAAGTACGCATTGAAGTATTGAGTACTTGAAGTATTAAGCACTGTGTAGTTCTTGAGTACTCGTGATATTGAGTACTAGCAGAACTGCATTGCTGATACGAAGAGCTAATGGGGAAAACGATGGAATTATGCAAATCCATCCGATTGGTTCGTAAGTGGTCGAGGGACAAAAAAAAACAATAAGCTGCTTCGACTATCCGCATTGTAACCCGACAAACGTGAAAGGTTACACGCTTTCATTAATCGACCGACAACGATACGTGTTCTGATACAGGTAACGAGTTGATGAGCTGGCGGAGGATTCGATATCAGGACCGCTATTGTAGGTACTCAAAAGCGCAATCCCTTCGGGACTGAATTGTTTTTTCT
>JAPYZC010000297.1:40619-60786 GCA_030522665.1 Ichneumoninae sp. A BG-2022a
TGGCGGAGGATTCGATATCAGGACCGCTATTGTAGGTACTCAAAAGCGCAATCCCTTCGGGACTGAATTGTTTTTTCTTACTTGCCAACCGGAGATAGCCAAGTACCCTAAGTACTTAAAGTACGCATTGAAGTATCGAGTACTTTAAGTATTAAGCACTTTGTAGTTCTTGAATACTCAGAATATTGAGTATTAGCTGAATTGCATTGCTGATACGAAGAGCTAATGAGGAAAACGATGCAATTATGCAAATCCATCCGACTAGTTCGTAAGTGGTCGAGAAACAAAAAAAATAATAAGCTTGCTTCGACTATCAGTATTGTAACCGGACAAACGTAAAAGGTTACACGATTTCGTTAATTAACCGGTAACGGTACGTGTTCTGATACAGGTAACGAATAGATGAATTCGCGGAGGCTTTGATATCACAGGACCGCTATTGTAGGTACTCAAAAGAGCAATCCATTCGGATCTGAATTGTTTTTTTTTTTACTTGACTATCAGAGCTGGGCAAGTACCCTAAGTACTTTGTACTAAGTACAAAGTACCCATTGTAGTATCGAGTAATTGAAGCACTGAACACTGTGTACACCCAGAAAAATAATTCATTTGACGGCCTCCGTTTATTTGGTTCAAGTAAAATATTTATTTGATTCAAATAAATATTTATTTCATTTAAGTAACTATTTACTTATTTTTAATAAATATTTATTTAAATCAAATAAATATTTTACTTGAACCAAATAAACGGTGACCGTCAAATAATTTTTTTTTCTCGGTGTAGGTCTTGAGTGCTGATGTATTGAGTACTGGTAGAACTGCACTGCATTGCATTGCCCAGAAATTGCACTGCAATTTCTGGACACTAACTCAGTACTTGGTACTTCAATAGATACTTTAAATACTTAGCGTATTTGTCCAGTTCTGTTTCCAACACCCTACCGAAACATTCCACCCTTCGACAATAAATCTGTACCTTAAACGAGTTCAGCGCTGCTCGACAATTAATTCCCGCCTTGAAGTCTGCTCGCCCGAAAAAACCGATATCACAAATCACTGAGATTCCATCATCAGGGGCTTACCTGCAACAAAAATAGAAAATAAAAAACTCACTGCATTAGTAATATAATAAATAATCTACAGCGTCGTGTTATCGTAGATCGGATGTTCGTGTGTGGGACTCCATAAATTCCATTATAAAAATTCCACCATCCGTGCGTCGTATCCTGTGACACGATTGATAATCTCGTAGAACAATACATATTACATTAAATCCCCATTACTCCGTCTCCTCCACCCACAAAGCTCGTGGCCTTTCCATGCCATCGCGGCCCGTCCGCGTCGAGGAATTAATCGGAGCCTCGCGCGCGCGCGCGTGCTCGACGAGAGCCTCTTTTGCGAGGGCGTACACACATGCTCGTTCGAACGTCGTGCGTTCGGGATCTGCGCGAGGAAGCACCTGGGCGTACCGTCGCCTGTAACGTTAGTCGCGCACGAGATGAGAATCCGTCTCTCCTCGCGCTCCGGCGCGAGATAATGGCTCTCTCATAGATTCATAGTGTACCGACCGGCCTATTAAGAAATTCATGAGGCGGACTCGCGTGCGTGAATGCATGCGCTCTGGGCTCGCGCTCGTGGTTACGTGTATTGTCGTCTGCGCCGCGAAAGCATGAGAGGTTAAAGTCGAACCTCGCGGAGACGAGGAGGATGGGATCGAGTGACGAGTCTTAGGACTTTAGCGTGGACGGTGGGTGAGGTTGCGGGGTTAATCTCCTCGGCTCAACTCGGAGCCAAGAGAAGCTCCGGGGGAGAGGAGGCTGACGAATGGGGGAAGGAAGGAAGGCACGGAACGGTGACATGAATGACGACGACTCCGGTACTCCGGTCACGTGGGCAGGACACAATGAAGGGTGCGGCCTCACCTTTGACATCCGAGGTCCCGACCTATTCCCGCGATATATAGTAGGCAAGATACATGCGCGCACACATGTGGGTTAGAGAACGCCGCGTGTGTGTGCGTTTGTGAAGCATGCAAAGTCAGCGTTTCCAGCGCCGAGCTCTTTCTCGGGCTCGCTATCATTGCGGCCGCGCAGGACTCGTCCACACGCATGGGTCGTCGTTCTTCGTCGTTCGCCGGCCCACGTCCACGCCAACACACTAATCTTCGTGGAATTTCAGCGCTTGGAAAATACAAGGCTTTACGTATAGACACGTGTGTGTATGGGTTTATAAATACGTGTCGGCCGAGGAGGAAGGGTCAAGCGAGCGAGGTGCGGGTGGGTGGTTTTCGCTCGTATGGCACATACACACGTGCGCATCTCGTTGCGCGGACCGGTGTATCGGTACACCGGTCGACGTGAGTTATCGCAATGTGCCGCAGGGTCGGACGTAGAACCCGAGTTGACACTCATTTCCCGAACTATCGCGGAAAGTAGTCGTGACTGTTTTGTCGTTTGGGCTTTTGCAAAAGGCAACTGAGTAGAGATAAGGTAAATGCTGTAGGTGAATATAACGGACAAGCGACAGTTTGAACACGGGGAATTGTAACTTATTGCGCTTAATGAATCTTGAGGAGAAGGTGCATAGATTTCAGGTAAGGAAAAGTGTTTTATTTATTTTTTCAAGGTAATAAAATGTTTTATCGAAAATTCTTCACTTTTGATTGGCCGTGACGGTGTTCCGAGTGAATAAAAAGATCTTCAGGTACGCATAAAAAAAATGTAAAAGATCTTTTTTTTTCGATATCATTTCTTGTCTGCTACTTAAAAAAATTTAACTCCTACAATTTTATATACTCGATCTTAGGTGCTTCCTTTACACGACCGGAACACCGTTCCGAACAAACTACCGTGCGGCGTTTTCGACCAAATTTTTTAATGACTCGAAAAAAAAAATTAAACATCTTTTTTTCATGTCTATAATCGATGCAAGCCACCCATGACCGTCATAAATCGCCGACGCAGCAGAATACTTCGACCAATTAACGTAACGAAGTAACGCCGGCTTTAAATTTCACTACATTTGTACTTAATTTTACTGCCCGGTGTTATCCGTCGGTTGGTTTATGTGTTGCAGAGCCACGAAAGGTTTGAGATTGTTTCACAGGAATTCCACGAGGAAAAAGATATACAGTCTTTATTAGAGGCCTTTTTACATACGAAACGCTCTTTATGACCGTCCGAGAAGAGCCCGTCCGCGTTCGGAAGGTTACGTCTTATTCTTCCCCGGGGTTTTTCACGTGGATTCATATACGTGCGCCTGGGAAGGAACTCCCGACGCCTCCTTCCTCGGTTGCGGCCAAAGGTAAACGCATCCTAAACGAGTGTCCATGAGAGCCCGGTGCAAGAGGCCTCGCCGGAGTTTCGAACCGGGCACGGGGTATATATATGCATATGTGTGCTCTGCTCGAACGGCCTGGACGCCCACGGCATCTCATATCTTACGGATGAAGACATTTACGACAATCCTCGCGCCGCGCACCGGGTCCTCGAGCGTATCCCCCCCCCCCCCCCCCCTCCCCCTCGGCACCTACTTATATCTCGCGTTGCATACGGCACACGGCTCACGCGCCCTCCCTCGTATTCACAATGCGTTCTTTCCTTCGCTTCGTTTCTTATCTGTACGCCTTTTATCTTTCACTCTTATGCTTCATCCGCTCGCGTCGCCTTCCTTTTTCTACTTAAGACTCGACCGCGCGCGGAGCGAAACCGCTCACTCTCACTCTCCGAGGCTCTCGGATAGTTTATCCCCGGCGCCAGCCACTGGCAAATGTCACTTTAGACGCTTGCCTTGCGGCTATGATGTCGTGGACGTGACGTCATGCCACAGGAAGTCGATGTGGAAAGAAAGGAAACGGGAGACTCTGGCTACGATCCACGTGGAATTCTATTTTTTTTTATTTGTTTCTTTTTTACTGTTCGGTATCGAAAGATGTGTGGTGGCTTTTTTTCTCAAGATATTTATTTTTTATTCCGCGAACGACTTCGACGCCGAGCGTCCGAGGAATTTCCATTCGATGTCCTCACCGACACGCTCTCACGCCCCGCGAAAGTCCGTATCGCACAGTTCGCCATTAAATCATCTTCCGCGAATTAATATCGGCGAAAGAACGCGCTTATCTATCTCTACGTGTATGTTCCACGGAGTCATCGGGAGACCGTCCGGTTGGCGCTAATAAGGTTTTCGTCGACGTCCGCGGGATGCACGATCGTTAAAGAAAGCCCGCTGTGGAAAGCGCGAGATTATCTCTTTTAAATAATAATAGTGAGGAAAAAAATTTCTCGGTGGCATAGGCGAGAGATTCATATCGTCTTCGGAAGCTCGTTAATCGCCGGGCCGTTCGCTGTAATAAGCCTGGTGGGTATGTATGCGATCTTAAACTATTCTTCGTTTGCATTTTGCAAAAAAATGAACGCACGAGGAAGGATGGCATGGCCCGTGGCTTTGCTACAACGGAGCGTGCTGTACCGTCGAGAAGGAACAGAGAGAATGCCTGGAGGTTCACTGTCGTACGTATAATGGTACGAGTATGCGAGGACTAAAGCCTCCGAGCGCCGCGAGCGTTGGCGGCGGTCTATGACCAGCTGTGGTCCAGGCCGAGGGGTCACCGTACAGGAGGTCGCCTTCAGGGTCGCTCTCTCGCCGAGCTGGCTTTTACGGTATAATCATTTTAAAAAACACACATTTGTGCCTCGGCATAGTGGACACTAAAATCAGTGGAAAAAATCACTACCTTTTCCTCATAAAAATTCATTGCCTTCTCCTCGAAAAAATTGACGACCTTTGCCTCTAAATAATTCACGACCTTTGCCTCGAAAAATTGAAGACCTTTGCCTCGAAATATTGAAGACCTTTGCCTCGAAATATTGAAGACCTTTGCCTCGATAAAGTCACGACCTTCTTCTCGAAAAAATTCACGACCTTTGCCTCTAAAAAATTCATTAACTTTGCCTCGAAAAAATTCACGACCTTTGCCTCTAAAAAATTCACGACCTTTGCATCGAAAAAATGACTACCTTGTCCTCGAAAAAAATGGAATACCTATTTTCGGAAAAATAAATTTTTCTCATTAAAAGTCAACCTAATAGTGCCGACATAGAAAAAGTTCTTAAGTGCTTAAGTGGTTAGGACTTGTTTAATGATGAAAATAATGTTACATATCGTTTGAATATAGTACGAACATTCTTCAACGCAAATGTGCTTAAATCGTGAGGTCGGTTGGGAGAGCCCAGGGGCCTCTTGGGCATACGATACGTCGTGTCGAACTGTTACGTACATTGCCTACGACGCAGACACTTGACGTGTCGGCGCGTGGTCGATGTTCGCGTGTAAATCCGCGGATGTCAGAGGTGGCGTGTCACCGAAGGTGACGATTCTCCAGGCGTATTATTGCGCAACGTTCCGCGCGCGAGAAAACAACGGCTTCTCGCATTCAACCGCACGAACGCTGACAAAACTACGAGATAAAGCATTGCTGGATATTGTCGCGTGAACATTGGAAACAAAAAAAGAAACAAGAAAAAAATATATATAGACGAAGATTTATCGACAGTCGCCGCACAGCTTTGCGGTAGGCGTGTTCCTCGTTCCGAGAATAATCAAACAAATGAAATTTCCCGCAAAGTCCCCCCCGAGACACAAATCACCGTCGATATTTTACCGAGAAAATAGTATTCATACCCGTGCTTCTACGGCCAACTGTAAAACGTGTAAAATGTGTATAGAGCGATGTTCTCTATCGTAATGACACACATAAGTATCGGCCTGACGTTATACGTTTATATCCCGAAGAATTAATGACACAATTCGCGATCCGATATCTCGTCGGCTGCTGCCATTCGCGCTACCGCGTGGCGTCGCGGTCCTCCGGAGTGACACAGAGCCATACAGACAGTCGCACACACACACACGCTCACTCACACACGCACACACACCTTTAGATCCTCCGCGCCGGCTGTTATAGCTGTCAGCATCTCGTTACGTCCCGTGAGGAACAAGGCGCCCGAAGAGTTACGAAAGTGAGAAGCCAGCGATAGATTATGGCATACGGAAGGCGTAGGAAAGAATCGAACTATCCGTGGGTCGTCGACGAGGCATCGGCGGGGCGCCGCTCGAGCGATTGCGAAATATCTTAAATGTTAACGATCATTGCCACGATGTTTTCTGTCTTTGCCTCCCTCGATCGTATAACTGATTCGACCATTAAACTCCCGGCGTTGTAATGCCGATGCCCCTTGGAGTGGAGTGAAATCTCGTCACTGTATCGATATCTTCATTCATGGTACGTCAACCCCCTCAGTGGCTCGGCTCGTGACACGTGCATTTTAGCCGCTTGTAGCTCACGTCGGAACGACAGGAGTGGTTCGACGTCCATGAAGATGTGCATCGTCCAGGCTTCAACGTCTCACGGAGATCGGGAATGAATATGATTTATTTCTTATTATTTTATCGGTTCGATCGGTTCTCAGTGACGGACAGAGGTCAAGGACCTTATCGATTCACGAGGCCCGTCATTAATCTTGTCCCGTAGCGATGATCGCGCCTCTCGCACGTCGATGAGTCCGCTCCCGTGACATCGGTTGAGAATCCCTGACCCGCATAGAGGAGCGATCTCGGGAAGGAGCGGACCGGTTCGGGTCACCCGAGAGGGTCCCTGAGGTCGCGTCCCCAGAGAGCTCTGAGAGGAGGAACGCACGGTGCCCGCCGCGTCGACGATCTCTCCTAGCTGCCGTTGATCACACACCGACTTCTCTCCGCTACCAGCGTGTCTCCTTTTATTTCAGGCGAGTCGGGAACCCGCGCGAACCGCTCGTCCGGCAACGCACTCAGGCAGGTGACACACGCGCAGTTAACGTCGCGTCACGGTGCGTCGGGGGAAAAGAGATAATGCCGTGGAGGCCATGGAGAAATATGAACGGGACACGAGGAAATAAGTTGTATCGAGGGATCAGTGTCCACTCTGACGAAAGAAATGTCGTTCGAAAGCTGACATCGAGGTCCTCCGTAAGCCTGCCCCTTTTTGGGCGACGAAAAAACCTATCCGTGTTATAGATGCTCATTGATTTACAAGAGTCCCGGGGTGAGGCCGTACAAAAAAAGAGGCTCGAACCGCGACGCAGTTCGGGGAGTCTCCTTATGGAAAAAGGCGTATAAGGCCGATGTCGTAATCCATTGATCAGACACTCGACAGGGTATCAAGATAAATGTTTCCGATAAAATTGCTCCAGTTTATCTTATTTTTGTATATAGCTATTTTTTTAGTTTCGTCAGCCGCGGCTTTCGCGCTAATGACCGAACATCCATCTTCCGTGGCGTCGTCGAGAGACTCGAGAAGAAGTGCTCCGGACGACGAAGCCTGGAGGCGAAGCCTTTTTTTTTTTGGCCGCATCGTCGGTTATAGTATGATCCCTGGGGCAGAGTCTCATAACTCTGTGGAGCGACAAAACAGACGCGTTTATTCCGAAGCAGATTCGCGATCGCGCTTGCGAATACGAAGGAAATATCCTTCGACGCGGTACGAGGCAGCCCGTAGGTAGAACGACGGAGAGCCGAGGTAAGTCCCGTGGTGTGCGGGCACGCGCGAGACGTGTGAGCTCTCTCGGCGAGCTCGCCTCTCGGCCCGAGCACGTACAACGAAAGACGACGAGTTCGCAGCATTGCTCCTTAAGGCGATGGAATGCGCGCTGCCGTCTCCTCGTCACTGTACTCTTTCGCATATGTGCCAGCGGGCTGGCAGCGGTCCCTCCCCGACGAAACACGATGGATTGCTTTGTCTTCGAGAAGTGACGTTTCGGCTCGAAAACGCTTCACGTCGACGGGAGACCCCGAAGAGTAAAGTATCGACGGCCGGTTACCGAACGATCCAGCGACGGGACGAAGATATTTCGCTGGTGCGCGCGAGACGGTCCCCACTGACGCCCGGAGGGCAGACGCGTGGGCGCAGTTCTCCTCTCGCGAACACCCAGTTTCGGTCCAGTTTCTTTATTTTTCTGTTTTTTCTGTCCGAGTCGGCGATGATTTCATTGACATGATTTTTTTCTTTTCTTTTCATGTACTTTGGGGAATACGGAGTCCGCCTGTGTTCACCGTGTCCACAGTACAACTTTACGCCTTCTTATTCGTTCCATATTTGTCAGTAGGCTTCGCTTATTATCATTATTATCGTTATTTTCATTATTATATTATTATAATAATGAAATCTCAACATGCGTTGTCGTCTCTGCCACTCTCTCTAAATTACCATGCGTTCTCCGTTTTTCGACCGTACCATAATATTTAGTTCGAAGTGTTTTCTTTCTAGGTATGTACAATGTTGCGTCATAGTCTAAAGAAGGCATGAATAAATCAATCAATCTCTATCTACACGTGCCTAGTATTGAAACGTAGTGCAATATTCGGTCATCTGTCTCCTGCGTAAGTCTGAGCGCGAACTTTAGTCCCAATATAAATTTGCCCTCGTCTTCGTCATCTTTAAATGCATCGCTGTATCTAAGATTTTTTTATTCGGATTATGTATTATTACTTTGTATCATTATTTAATTTATTTAATTAATTTTCTGTATGTATGAATATGTTCAATTTGCCAGTTTCAATTTAATATCTGTATCAATGATTTTGAACCGCGCTTAAAAATATTTCCCAGAGCCCTCAATAAATGTTTCTCTCTTTCCCTCACTCTGCTCCTCAACTTCGGATTAATTTTTGATTGGCTCACTGGCACACCATACGCCGGAGAAACATCAGCGACCGTGTTTCTCCGTCTATCATCGACATCCCGGATCGAGATTCCTTCGTCGAAGTGAAAACCGATTGTGCCGCGGATGCCCACGGGTATCGGTGCGCGTAGCTGTACGACTGGCTCGTCGCGATCGGCTGTGAGTCGGCGACAGAGGCAAATATCGTTGTGTACCGAGCGCGCAGGACACAGCAGAGAGTTGTCTCCGAGGAAAGGGCGATCGAGGGGAACACGTGTTTATCGCATTGTCTTCAGTCAGCGTGGGCAAGTCACACGATATCCCACCGGTCTCCCCGGTATCCGCGCGGGACAACCGACAGGACCGCGTACACACGACTATTTCCCTCCGCCTATACGGTATCCCTCTGCCGGACCGTGGCGAGGCGCCTCGGCGCGACGCTCTCTGACAATGAATTTCCCCGCGACACTTATATGAGCTTAGGGTACGGAGAACCGCGGACAGGCGATAACCCGAGACCGGCGTTATCTGCGCGAAATCGGTTAAGAGACGACGACTGTACGGCGTCTCGTTTATTTTACGTCACGTCGTTCATAGGTACGCTCGCTCTCGCGCCGGTCCCGCTGGGAAAACCGCGGAGGTTCGAGGCTCGGGCTGATGGAGCGTAATGAATGGATTGTTCGCACTTGGCGCCCACGCTCCGCTTCCCTTAGTTCCCTTTCTCCCCCTCGCCGCCGATCCCGCATCGTGTCGTACACAAACTTACAGAGAATCCTCCCTCGAATCTCCGGTAATACCGTTTCAAAAACAACGTTCACTTTCCCTCGTGCTTCGCAGTATTTTCTTGCAATTACAAGGAAGAGGGAGTGCCTCTCGCTGTGCGAACTTCCGTCGATTTGTAATTGCGTACGGCCGCGCGTCGATGGCGAGCGTAGTCGCGGGAAGGACGCGGGCACGGTAGGAGAGAACCAAATAATAAGTAGCTTCGGGAGAACTGCGGCAGCGACGGTAATATCGGTAGGACGCTCCTTCGGGCAAAGTGATTTATTATCAGATGGAGCGCTCGATGAGAGCCGGGGAGGAGCGAGAGGCTTCGATAATTGACGAGCCGCTAACGAACGAGCTGCGCGCGGTTTTGCCGCTGCCGATGTCGATGCCTCGTGCGTTTTTTGCCGCTCATTAATTCCGGTCGAGGGGGATTCCCCGCTTCGGTCACTCGCGTGCCACCGAACATTTCTCAAACTAACGGCGAATCCGCGAAAGCCGGCCCATCGCGCAAATTCATTCGAACGTCCTTTTTTTCCCTCCACACTTGTTGAAACGCCGCGCAGAGATTTCTACACTGGGAAAAAAATTGGTTGGTTTAGCCAAAAAAAGCGATGATATACGTTCAAAGCTGTTGTTTGTTTGGTACGAATAAAGCATTGTTTGCTAAACGATTATTCGCTTTAATTTATTCAAAATTTGTCGATTGAAACAAACATTCATGTTGTACTAACCAAATACACCTTTGAACGTATCTCACCGCGCATTTGCTTAATCTAACTATTTTTTTTCTCAGTGTAGGGACGAAGGAGTATGATGGAAACCTACGAGGGTATCGGCGGACGGTGGATCGCGCAAATTCATTCGAATGACCTTTTTTTCCCTCCGCGTTTGTCGTTGAAACGCCGCGCAGAGATTTTAACGCTGGGAAAAAAATTGGTTGGATTAACCAAAAGACGCGATGATATACGTTCAAAGCTGTTGTTTGTTTGGTACAAATAAACCATTGTTTGCAAACGAGTATTCGCTTCAATTTATTCAAAATTTCTCAATTGAAACCACCATTCGTATTGTACCCACCAAATACACGTTTCAACGTATGTCACCGCGCATTTGCTTAATCTCACTATTTTTTTTTTTTTTTTTTTTCTCAGTGTAGGGGCGAAGGAGCATGATGGAAACCTACGAGGGTATCGAGAAGAAAACGGACAAGACGGTGCTGATGAGCTAGATGGCGTGGCTCTCACCTTCGGCATTATATGAATGAATGGATGAAGGAATGAATGAATGAATGAATCATTCACACCTCTCGAGCCAGCACGCCTCGGACGGCCGACGCCTCGGCCGCTTCAGCACCGAGAAAGAGACTCCGGTAATTAATTACTCGGGGCGACGATACGAGGAGAGTTCCGTAGCTGCTGGCGCGAAATCGAGCCGGCCCGAGGCAAAGACACACAATGATCGGCTGTTGAACGAGCCGGGACTAGTTATTACCATTCCTCGATTTCATTCCGACCGGCAATGCATGAATTTTAGTCCCGTCGGTCGTACAATGGACATCGTGGGAAGGAAGACTTGTGGGAAAAAGGTCTCGGCGGACCGCGGCCTGCTCGCTATATTTTTCCGTTGCACCACTCCGATCTTATTTATTATTTCGGGAGGCCCGAGTAGCCGCAGTGAAGCACGGAGCGGAGGTGCGCGGCCATCGTTAACCGAGAATCGGTGGGCGCGTTGCACTCTTCGATTCAGCGCTCCGCTGGAGCGAGCTATTTTTCTTACTCTCGCTGCGTGTTATTCTTTCGACTCTCCGACAACAGCACATGATGAGCCGAAAGATTGGAGAGGCCCGCGGACACGGCGCACTCGTAAAAGAAGTGAAAACATTTGCGCGACGCGCCCAGCACGATTGCGCTTACTCGACGCATTCTTCACGCTCGAATATCGCGTCGACGAGGCATCCACAAAAGATCGAGTGGGTTTACCGGGACTCGTGGAGAATGTAATCAGAGCCCGATCAATCATCAAGACGAAGAGAAAAAAAGTCACTTGTGACGGAAATCTTCTCAATTTTGGGTTATTTTTTTTATGATGATCGCTGATGAGTTGGGGAAAAAATCGGGCAATTGGAGACGAACGATCATCAAAGGTCTGTGCCGAATGGACACGCTGTCGCGCTGTGTGGTGGCTCGGATTCGGATTAAAAAAAATCTTGAACGGATGTGACGACCTGCAGCTCGAAACGGCGGCCAGCAGAGCCTTCCTTCTGTTTCTCTTTTGCTTCTCTTGGTTCTTCGTGACCCCTGCACGGTAGATTCGGCACGGTGGGTTCTCACTCTCGGCAGTCCTGCAGAGAGATGACGAGGACGTACCGGGTGGCCCGTCGGATATGATGTGCAGGATCAGAGGAGATGATTCACCGCGGGCGGAGTACGCTATGCACTTCGATACCACTTAGTGGCGCGCACCTGCCGCCAGGTCATTAGGTATAAACTGCAGGTAGAGGCAGCATCGGGAGAGTTCGCGGTCGCGCTGCTCATCTTCGTCCTCGTCGTCAACGCTGCGACCCGAGAGACCGATGTCGAAAGAATACCGGATCCGTGGAGAAGGGAAGACGCGAGATTGAAAAGGGCAAGGCGGAGGACGGGGGAGAGACCCGTCACGAACTGCGGGCTAATTGTCCGGGAGATTGCTCCTGCAGCAGCAGCAACAGCAGCGTCGAGAGATCCCTACTAAAGTTGGCTCCCTGTAATGCTCCCTGCGCACCCGACAGAGATCGGGGCATCCGTTCGGACCATCGAGGCTATTCTTCTCTCTTCTCTCTTCAATGTTGTTTTTATTCTTCCTCTAGGTTTCGCGTGTTCATCGAAATGTTCGTGGAGATGCTGGCCCGAAATTATATCGTCGAACCTTTATTCGTCCTCGAATGCTCAACGATAGGTTGGCAAGTTTGCAGGTTTGCAAGTTGGCATGTTTGCAAGTTTGCAAGTTGGCAGGTTTGCAAGTTGGCATGTTTGCAAGTTTGCAAGTTGGCAAGTTGGCAAGTTGGCAAGTTGGCAAGTTTGCAGGTTAGCAAGTTGGCAAGTTGACGAGTTTGCAAGTTTGTAAGTTTGCAAGTTCGCAAGATTGCAAGTTTGCAAGTTTGCAAGATTGCAAGTTTCCAAGATTGCAAGTGTGCAAGATTGCAAGATTGCAAGATTGCAAGATTGCAATATTGCAAGATTGCAAGTTTGCAAGTTCGCAAGTTTGCAAGTTTGCAAGTTTGCAAGATCGCAAGATTGCAAGTTTGCAAGATTGCAAGATTGCAAGTTCGCAAGTTTGCAAGTTTGCAAGTCTGCAAGTCCGCAAGTTTTTAGATTGAGCTCCGTGTCCCATCTTCGTAACATAAAAAAAGTACCACTCCTCACAGTAGCTTATACGTACGTGTCATCAGCCAAGAGCGAAAAGGGCGTAGATCCCGTGTCAAAGTACATGGGTTACGCCCTTTAGATTCCCAGCCACGGGTATAAGTCACTCGGTGAAACTGACTCGAGTCCCGGGCGCGAAACGTTCGGATCAAATAAATTTGCCGATCTCGTTACCGCCGGGAGTTCGCTGTTGCCGTTGCTCTCGGTGAAACCCGGACTCTCGTTCCGCGGTCCGCCACGACCTCACGACACGACAGCGGCTCGGTGACGTTATGGTCCCGATTTCCAACAGACGCGAAATTCTTGCGTAATAATGTAATATCCTCGCGCGATTTGATTCGATGTTCTCCTTCCCCCCGACCCCTCTCAACTCTGACATGCTGCAGGCTGAAGCAGTTCGACCGACGTCTCGTAACTTGGTGTCGCTCGGCGATAAAACGTATGGCTCGCAGATGCACGTCCGTGTGTAATTTTCACCGGCGCTTTCTCACTCCGTCGCGGACTTCTTATATGGATTTGGTTAATATTCGTACCGTGCCAAGATACGGTGGCGGAGTATAGAGATATACGTACGATACAGTTCACGGAATCAGACACGACGGACGTTGCGGACGCGAACGATCCCCGTTCCCGGCTGCCGTTCGATTTTGTCGTTGCGTAAATTCGCCACGACACCGAGTGAGCCTCGAGTGTGCCCGTGCGCTAAGCTCCAAACGTCAGTCTCAGAATCGGCGATAAATCCTTTGGGGACACGCGGAGAGAGAGACGTAGCGGCCGCAAATCTATCTCTCGGCTACATCCTTATAGCTCGAAAACTCCCCCCGCGGCGTTCGTTTAACCGGCTCCCGTTGATGCTGCCGCGATCGCTGGTGCCGCAGGTGAGAGAAACATACAAACGTTCCCGCGACGCCTTCGGACAGAAACCCCTCGCATGCCCGGAGCAGCCACCGACTCCGCAGACGATACGGCAGATAAAAAGAAAGCGGACGAGAGAATCGAGATCCGACGATTTTATAAGCGAAGTCAAAGTCCGCGTATATTTTACTTTCCGCTCTCCTTTTCGCTGCCGCCAACGCGGCAGACTCATCCTCCCGATAAAACGTGTTGCGCTAGACAGAATCGGACAGAAACGTAACGGCGAGATCCCTCCGAGAGCTGTTGCTGGGTATATCGAGATTTCTTCGATCCACCGAGTTTATACACCCGTATTATACATAAACGTTGGAGGCAGGCCACGATAGCGTCTTCGTCCTCGTCCCGCCGGCTCGTCGTCGTCCTCGCGAAGGAAGCCCGTGCACGCCGCGCTCGACGATTAATGGGTTCGCGAGGTGCGAGAGGAATTGGATTTCACTCGTGATCGCGCGGGCTCTCTCGCTCGCTGCTGCTACACAACACACAAACACCGTTGTGGAATATCGTTTACCGAATCTGTTCGACGATCGATCTTTCCATCGTCGACAAGCTCGCAACAGTTTCTCGAGCACGTGAGAGAGCGCTCGCGTATCTCCCCGGGTGAAACGGAGAGATATCGGTGGCGGACGTTTTCGCCGTACGAAGAATATTTGGATCGCTTGGTCCTGATGTTGCTCCTCGCTCCGCTTCGTCCGTTCTCTTTCTCACATCGGGTTTTAAGAGACTTCTCCGCAGCTTACGTAAGGACAGCTTTCGGATCATGCGCCGCACGGCTCTTCGGGTAACTTTTTGTGGTTCTTATTTATTTTATTTTTTTTATTTGTGGTTGTTTTTGTTTTCGTTATTCGGTGAGGAGCGGAGAGTCGAGAAAGGATCTGCCTCGACCTTTTCTTACGTCACGGCGAGTAGAGCAATAATTTCTCGGGTCCGCTACCGTGGAGAGATAAAACGCCGAGAACCGGGAGGCGGCAGAAGAAGCGGAGAACGTTCCTCATGCAGCAGCGGCAACGGCAGCTCAGAATCGGAGGCACAATCGAGCGGTTAATGGCTCGTTCCGTGCGCCGGCGAAGTGCGCTGGGCAACACCCGCTCCGGCTTTCCGACCCCGCACACTACTCCACACTGTACCCTCTACGACCTAACCGCCCAAGTCTTTTATCTATCCTCCACCGGGATTCCTGCATTCTTCCTCGAACAATTCAACTTTTATCTATTTTAGATATACTATCCGAGACACGCTTACGCGGAGTTACGCTCCCAACATATTTACAACTGCGGTCGTTGCTGCTGGAGACTCCACTCTGAAAACATCGGAGTTTACGCAACAATCGCGTAAGATATTTCCTGACTTGGCAAATTTTCCAAAATAAAAAGAATAAAGAATATAGAGCGGGGCAAAATGGGGCATGGAGCAAAACGTCATTTTCCAATAATTTTTCGATGCCCGAATTCGCCCCATCGATGCATCAAGCTTTTCTGCCCCGTTTTGCCATCTTGTCGGATCCAAAAATGATTGGAAAATTTGGTTTTGGCCAAAAACCCCGTTTTGCCCTGTTGCCCCATTTTGCCCTGCTCTTCCCTACATATATTATAAAATAACAAAATGCGTCCGTTCCCAATTCCCAGGATGCGACATCGAATTTACATGGTGTGGATTGAAAAAAAAAAAAAGAATCTTGCCGAGCGTACAATTAGTGCGTGTGTTACAGGTGTAGAACATAATCCAGCCGCACACGTTTCCACGCGCCTCGTACGTATAGAAGAGGACGGCGAGGAAGGAGGATAAAAGTTATCCCGAGCCGTCCGGCGATGGTGGAGCTCACGCTCGGTTAGCCTGTACTAATTAACCGAGGAATGCTGTATCTAGATTGAAATCTGGGTGACCCGACGCCCCAGGGCCATCACCTCCGAGTTCACCTCGGTTTCTCGCGGAGGGCTCTCTCCTCGCCTCGCCATAGGATACAACAGAAACGGCAGCAAGTATATAAGGAACTCTCTCGGATGAGTAGCTCCTCCCGGAGTCCGGGAGTTCGTACCCGGCTCTACGGCGATCCCTTGCCTCCTCGTTCTCTCGACGGGCAGCCCTCAGCCGACACGGCCAAGCGGTGTCGGTCGGCTATCTTCCTCCCGCCGTGCCGTGAACCCCACCAACACGGAGAGCCGGTGCCTCGTGTGTCGGGTCTGTCGGCGTTTGCAATCCTTTGCCCACTTGGCCCGGTAAGCGAGCACCCGGCGTGTACACTTACGCGCCGGGCACATCACATACACCGCCCCCTCATAAGGCGCGGATATAAGCCGCTCCGGCTTCTGGAGCCGCGCGTTGTTTATCCATTTCCTTCGTTCGGAACAATATGGAGGGATTGCCGCAAGAAGTGTCAGCGATACGGGACACTTCGTGCGGCACGGTGTACAAGTTTTTTTTTTTATTTACACCTATGTCGAGTTAATAAACTCATATTTTGCCTATCAATTTCTGCGTTCAATTCTGCTAATTCTTGCAAATTAATTTTCACCTGGCTTCTCCAATCAAACGCTTATATAATAAGGTTGCTTGTCAATTAAAATCGGTCCAATTCGAAAATATAATTTATTAGTTTTGTGTAATGTAATTGGCTCCCAACAATAACATTTAATCGACAAATGCAATGTCTCAGAGCCCTGCCAGCCGAAGATCCTGGCCGCATCAGGTGTCGGCTTCCTCAGGTATAATTATGTGTTCAAAGAAAAGCCTGTTTCAATGTTATCTTCCTAGAGTGCGTTCTCATGTAGTGGTGAAAAGGCATCCCGGCAAATTTGAAACATAATTTCAGAAAGAAACAATCAGATTACTGGGCCGTCGGTGATCTACGATGAAGAACTAAAAATTGTACACTGTACCTGTGCGGTAATGCAAGGAAGAGCGTATTAAGTCGTGTGGAATGTGAGATTAAAAAAAGAGAATAATAATGTTTTTTTATAACACCAGATCTGACTTTCGCCAACTGTATTTCCGACGCTTTCTGCCTACACAATTGTATGTACACATACGATTTTTTGAGTCTCAACAGCGCGCCCAACAGCGCACTTTCCCCCGATCGGAACTTTGTTCGATAAAGTGAAAAATAAATAAAACGAAACATTAATCGAACGGAGGGATCTTAGATCGGCTATTGGTCACTTCCACTCGATCGCGGAACGACCGACTCGAGCTCGAGTGCAGATGAGGATATAATAAGCGGGATGCCGATGAGTCGGAGCGTCGCGTCCGTTCTCGTGGTAGGATCGATCGATCAGCGAATTTAACGATCGGGAGGGTAACCGAGACGACGAGGAAGGGAATACGACGACGATGACACTCTATCGCCTGCAGTGTCGCGCCACGCGCGTCGTATATCTCTCCACGGATCTATCGTACCGGTTTTCTCGGGGTCCGTTCGATATATACTTAGCAGTCTCGCCGAGGCTCTCGATAACATTTCCGTCCCTCCACTTCGGGATTCGGTGGACACTGCGCCTCTATAAATGGCGCAGCGCAAACTTCGTCGTCCCACTCGCTGTCTCGCCGATACGTTCGCTTCAGCGGATCGATAAGATCCACTTCGACCATCACAGTCACTCTCTCTCTCCATCCCTCCCTTCCGACACTATAATTTTGCTCGTATAACTTGTATCTTTTATTTATTTTTTTAATACATTTTTTTGGTTATTTATTTTTTTTTATTTTGCCTCGACACTTTCCGCATAAAACATACTCTCGACTCGTCAAGCCAATAACGACCGAGGTGCTCCGGCACCGGCACCCGAGCCAACCGGTTAGTTAATCGATTGCGATCGATCCGTGGAACGAGCGCGGGTCGTTTCGATTTTACGGATTCGTATTGACGGGATATATGTAAGTGTCCTTGGGGACAGATCGATCGAGACCGGACTCTCTCTCCTTTTTTAACTCCTGATAAGAGACTACTAGCGACTCGTTCGCTCGAATCAGCGCGCAGGCTCGCGATCGCCGGCGATTAAATGCGGGTCATTTGATTCCATTTTGCGATGCGGGGACGGTCGTTGACGGCCTTTCGCCCGCACGTCCAAGGTGCGACGGGCTCGTAAAGGCAACTTCGATCCCGGTATCCTTCCCACTTCTTTTCTCTCGTGAGGGAAATGAAAAAAAAAAAAAAAAAAAAAAAAGTGTCCTCTCGTGCGAGCGCACGGACATCGGGCCGAGAGTCGGGAACGCGAAGGTGGATGCCGGGGCAGGAGAGCGGACATTAAGACGCGGAATCATCCTGAAATATAGCCAGATAAAAACAGCGGGCTTACGAGCCGCTCGGACGTTGGCGCAGTCAGGTCGGGTTACGCACCGACTTATTTTACGAACGACTGACCTCCGGCACTTCGAGTCCCCCAATGGCCTCTATACCTGCATATACGTGTATACAAGTGCAAACGATCGTCCGGGGAAAAAGAGACGTTCGCCGATATGTTCGAGCCCGGCCGGGGATATAATAAGAGAATAACGCCGGGGAGGAGGAGTGAGTTTCGGTCGACGTCTCTCGTGTCGAAGCAAGGTTCCAGATACGCGAAACGACGAAATAACCGTATAGGATAAGGACTCTCGTATAATACCCACCTCGGGGGAGGAGCGAGAAAGCTTTTATCGATTCGGCTTTATCTCGAACGGAATTCGCGATCGCACGGAATACTCGATACACGCGCGTTTCTGCGCTGACTCGCCTTTATGAGACTTTGATTCTGAGCTGCATAACAAAAACTTAATCGTCAGGCATCGCTCCACGTGCGACGAAGATATAATTACTGCTGCGCGGGAGAAAATCAGGCTCGAATCTAAGAAACTAACGACGATAATTGCTTGCCAATAGGTGAGAGTGGGGCAAAACGGATCCGTACACAGAAAAAGAAAATCATTGAATCAAGTAAAATTTGCTTGCGGGCTACTAATGAAGTAAAAACGTTGTTTCAATTCTGCTCGGAATTCGTAAAATTTCATACCGGATTGACACGATAACATGTCACCTTGACAGTCTTGCTGTCGTTGTTTCAATATCATATGGAATTGTAAGAATTGAAGGTACAATTGAAACCAAAATTTTTTTATTCGGCAGCCCGCGAGCAAATTTTTTTTCAGTGTAGCTTCCATCTGAGATGAGAGGGCTTTTTATTTGTCCCGTAAAAAAAATGGTCCGTTTTGCCCCGCTCATCCCCTGCGTTCGCGACGGTAGCGGAGAGCGGGGCAAAACGGGATTGCGAGACAAAAAGCAATTTCCCAATAACATTTGGATGCTGACGATGGTGGTACATGGGGCAAAACGGGTTTGAAAATCCGGATGGATCGTTGGGACAAAATGGGTCATCCAAAAATTATTGGAAAATTGAGTTTTGCCCTCACCGTCCCGTTTTACCCCGCTGTGCCATTTCACCCCGGTCTCCCCTACGCGAGTATCTTTCCGCTCGAGCGCTGTCCAAGACGACACATTAATACCGAAAGGGGAGCGTAAACGTCGTGTATTTCACGCGGACGGAACCTGCGCGGATCATTACGAGCCATCGGAGCCCGGGAAAGGAAAATGCAGACGACGTCCGGACACGGAGAACGCTGCGGAACGACGTGGATGCACGCAAGAAGCGCGTTACGTTACGCCCACTTCGGCTCGATTCGCGCCCGAGAAAAAGAGTCCTGGCGAAACGAAGAAATAAAGAGAGGCCGAGGAGAGAGGATAAAAAAAAGATGAGGAAGAAAAAAAAAGTAAATGAAAACGTGAAACTTAGACACGGGACGTAACGAACGACGAGGAGGCAGCGTAAAAGAAGAGAGACATTAGGCCTGCGAACGGGTTATGTGTACCTTTACGGTACCGTCTTTCGCGATAAACGTCACGTATCTTTGGCTAAAGAGAACTGTTCCGCGCTCGAACTCCCCGAGCGGGACTCGCCGGTGCGGCGTAGCCTCTCGCTGGATATTCCCTCTCGCCGGCGTCGCGGGGTCTTCCTCGCCGAGGGAGAGGCGTTCGTGCGGTGCACTTCACGCGTTCCTTTATCGGATACGTGACTCTGCAGCATCGCGATGGGACTTCCGGGAGCCTGGGGGCCAGGCGTTCTTAACGATTTCTCCGCTCCGGAACGCTCGTTCGAACGGGAGACGCGCGGCGCGAAGATGACGCGGCGCATGCGCACGGCGCAGTCCAGATAACGCACCGACTAATAAGAGGAGCCGTCGTGAAATTCGAAACGAGGATCGAACTCGACGCTCGACGCTAAGCACTCCTCGTTACACATATTTTCCGCCGCCTACAGAGTCACAAGCTGCGTGCTATATGGCGGAGACGTCGTCGAGTTTCACGAGCGAGGAAACTGTGCGCAGGAGTACGTTGGCCTCGTCGTTAAAAATCAAGAGAAAAAAAAA